>JAQGAU010001980.1:0-17059 GCA_034698045.1 Paramacrobiotus richtersi | reverse complement strand
CAACCACCATCGACCACAAGGTCACCGGAAACCACAACCACAGCCGACCACAACCACGTCCGTGGTCGCCACGTTTTTGTTACACCCGATCTGTCTCGAGCTGCCATATTAAGTAATTGTTGTAGTGGATGCAAAGCAAAACACCATCTGCAGTCCACGCTATATTCGACTTTTATGTGCATATGCGGCTACCCCTTAACTAACCGACCGAGATCCGCGCAGTTACATATGCATTTTAGATTTTCTTATGTTGCACATCTCGTAACCCGTTGCTTCCCTATGACTGCATGGCAGAACAACGATAACGCGGTTAATTCATCACAAACGAAACCCCGGTGGTGCACGTGTGGAGGAATCAAACTATGATCCGTGCAACTACACGTCATCCGTTATTTACTAATAAACAGTTTTTCAAATGAAAAATTTAAATGACGTTGCGTGTGGGCTTTGAGCGGGTCCGGTGACCCGTTAGCATAGTGCCAACCATTTGGCACTTTCGAAGGTTTAGCCTGCGTAGCGAACGGCATGTTTACCGTTGTAATGCTGTATGGAAAGGGGCACACTGCATCACCACCTGGGTTTCCATCGATTTATTGAAACAGGACGTGAACTTCCGGTGAGACTGTGACCGCCGCACCACTGATAATCCCCAGATTTGTCAGTATGAAAGGAATCATTAAATTTCGTCAAACACTGTAACGCGCTTGCTCCTGCTCTTTTGCTCTATTTCTGCTCTTTTGCTCTCATTTCAAAATGTCTGGCAAAAGGTAACAGCAGTACTTTAATCGCCCAAATCCCTGGCTTACTTGGAAATCCTCTCAGAATCCCTGTTCTTCTTGGTTGTCGCTACAGAGTTATCGCTGAATGTGGCACCTACTTTTTCCCTTGTTGGCACGAAACTACAGTAGAGCAGTTCCACGTCATAAAACCGGCTTTATTAACCTGATTTTAGGAACGTCGCAGATACGTGCTAAAACAAACGTTTGTTCAGGACTTTCAAGAGATGATCCATTGAAACACCTACAGTTTTAGTAAAATGTCAGATAATTTACTGTACGTGCATTTTCAGAAAACCGATGAACAGGCATCGCGTCAATCGTGTGGACTGCTTAAACCATGCGGTTCGATCGATCACAGCAGCAAATCAAAGCTGCTATTCATGGGAACCATGGTTTTAATTAGTGCTGCTGGCACTTATATTCTGACGTTCACGGCGTTTTCTACGCCAATCGTAACTGGAAACCGCCTGATTTGCGTGTCCCCATTAACGACCTAGCGCCCACCCAGGTGGTATTAAATGTGCTGCTCTATCTGGCCTTGTGTCCGCAAGTTGCGGCTGTTGTTCTTCTGGTGATGAGACACGTTGGCTGCTCTGGTGGACCAGTCGACGCATTGCTGAACGAGGTTGTTGCATTGCTCTACTGCAAGTGGTGCTTCCCCCGGGCGCGATTTTTGTACTTTCCGTGTTTGATTTGAGCGGCTTCGCAACAGCTCGGGAAACAATGGTAACGAAAGCGTTGGCGCGCTAGTTCAGAAGAATACGAACTCAGAATGCTAGTTCATACAAGGAATCGGTGCTTCGTTTTTTGCTTGGGCCAGGCAGTCTCATTATTGGGAAGCTGCTGTACGAAGCAGGTCATACTGAGCGCTATTCAAGCCAGTTGACATCTTCAGGTCCTGCGGATGTACTTTGCTCTCTTATAAATTTGTACATAATACACCGCTTTTTTCGCTACCAAATTCGTCAAGCCCAGTACACTGCGGGAAGTATGCCATACAGGCATAAACATAACGTCTGCCGTCTAATCCGTACTGATACATTGCTCGAGGAAATACATAACGTGAAAGGCTGGCTGAAAGCGGTCCGCATGGAACAACCCAACAGATTCCATCCATTTTGTCGGCTGATTACCTCTTCCATATAACGGCTCGGCGCAAGCTCAGGTATCATCAGTCCCTGGCAGTCAGACAAGCGCAGCACAGAGAGTACCGATTGTACAGTTATTCGAGCTTTGATGTTGTCAGTGTTCTGCAATGGGTAACAAAAGGTCACTCCGCTTCGTTAACCGACCCGAATCCCTGGCATATCTGGAAATTCTCTTAGAAGCGTTGGTCGTCATAGTTGTTGCCACCGAATTGTCTCTGGAATGCACCACCTGTTTATTCCCTGAATGGCACAAAAACGCTGCAGTTCCGCGCGCCAAGACTGGTTTTATCCGCTCTTTTTTGGGATATGCGCAAGTAAGCACCTTCTTAATTGAACTAGTGTTCCAGGGTGTGGGAGGCAATAAATCTAACAGATACGAGTCTTTGAAATTAATTCAGGCAAACATGTGAAAACTTTTCAAAATACGCCTTTTAGGAACGCGACCTGCAGACTGGATCATTTCTGCAACCGAACTCGATCGATTACACCAGCAACAGAAAGCTGCTTTCCATCGGCAGCATGGTCTTGATCAGCGCTGCGGGGTCATTGTATCTGATACTTACCCTGTTTCTCTGGGCAAATCGCGACTGGAAACTGGCTGTTTTTCGTTCTCTTGATCAGTGCCCTAGACTTATGCGCACTCAGCAGATAACCAACATGTTGCTTTGGCTAATCCCGGGTCCACAGGCTGCCATAGCTGTCCTTCTGGTATTAGGTCATGTTGGTTGGTCAGAAGTAACAGGTTCGCCTTGGCCCGACGTCTGGTATTTTTACCGGTTTTTAGCGTAACTCGCCAACCTGCTCATGTGGCAACCAATCATGCTCTTTCTCACGGTCGATGAATGGAAGAATTGGAGATGCTGTCTTATGGCGTTTCTTGAGACTTGTGTAGCTTATGTCATCTGTGGGGCTCTTGCTGTAGCGCCGATAGTACCTGCACTAATTTGGGCTGGGATGGTTCGGTGCGTAGTTGCCTTATTCGGCACAGCGGCCGCCTTACCTGGTTGTGTAGTTTTATCTTGTCTTTTGATGATGTACACTTCGGTACGCATGCTAGGTTTATGGATGTCCGGAAGCAGTGTGGCATGGATCGCAAACAAAATAGCGTACGTCGCGAGAGTGATAGGTTCTAAACGTCTGCACGCTCTTGCAGTTGTCTGCGCGTCAGCGCATTTTTTCTGTGATGGAAATGATATACTCGAAGTTGTTACACAAGCTAGTCTATGCACTGCTTGCAGGCTGCTTACTGGGCGCAAAGACTATTTGAAGCAGGTGTTTCCCAGCGAAACCTCAAAAGCAAACGTCCTTGCCAACGCCAGTTGCGACCCTCTTAAACGCCGTTTTGGATTGGCTCTGGACTGGATGATTGTGTGCGTTCTCGCCAATGCAACATGGAGCTCGTACGTTAGGGGTACGACCAAAGCAAATGGTAGTATACTCGTTCTGGACCGGATGGTCGACGGTTCATTCCCAGAGGTAAGACTAGAGTACGAACTCCGAAAGAAACATTTCGAACCCAGCAAACTTACAGTAGTTTCAATCAGTAGCCAACTGTAATGGTTATCTGGTTAAAAGTCGTAGTGTATGCCAACATTGATGGGCCAGCTCAGTTCCGGATTCGCTAGCAACACAACCTGCAACTATCTGAACAACACCCTATCGGAACTGGAGACCAGCCTAGGGATTGTCGGTTATTGTATATCGAGAGCCCTTGCCCATGTCTCCACAATCACCTTGTACTTCAGTGTGATTGCGTACTGTGTGTACATTCTGCTTACTTGGTTAGTGATGGCTGTAAAGGGCTGTAGGGGTCGAAAAAAGTCAATGCCAGCGACGGTGTACGAGCACATCAACCTCGAGAACCTGAACAAGTGGTGCGTAGTCATTTCCATTGCTCCGCTGTATCTGATGAAGATTGTCCTACCAGTGTACGCCTTGGATTTCGTGCTGCCGGAAAGATTCTATTTGCTTGGAATAACCGCATGTCTTGTGTGCTATTCTATATTGTTCTGCTGGGGATGCATGGAAGAGGTGTTTGAGTTCCTGAAAACGCGCTTGACCTGCCGGACTTATGGGTGTCATCGGGACGGAGAGGGTAATCTGACCGAAACCGATAATGATGTGGGTACAAAATCCAAAAGCTGTCCACAAAATACAACGAACGGCAAGAATGGCAGCAATCTCCCGGCTTGAAAATTGTTTAGGAAATATAAGCCATAGAAGGTGATTTAACGACTGTATTGCTGATTCGGTGCCGTTTTGCTTCCGTACTTGTATGCTAACTTGCTTTTCGCTTTGGTAAAACTTCTCGACTGCAAAAGTGGCAAAGCGCTCGAAAACCTCTACGCATATTGCAACGCTAAGTATTAAAACATCCAATATCAATTAATACACAACATAGCGCCCAAAACTGCGACCGCATTGCTTTTAATACAGCACTGCCGGGCCAACTCTGGGCAACTGGTTTTGGCACCTCCCCTCGCCCCTCATGAAGCCTAACAGCTAGTTTTCTAAAGTAGTCCAGACGTCCATTCATTCTGCTATCTTTTACCATAAAAAGTTTGGCTTTATCACGTGGCCGGAATTGTTTACGAATTTTAAACCAAGTCCCACCAGCTGCGGAAAGTTGTTTGACCCGTGCTCTGGTCTTCCCAAAATGTTTTTAAACAATTCTCTAAAATTGCAGAGTGCATACTTTTGAGTAAAGCTATGCTTATTTAAAACAAAAATCTTTCGGCTTCTAGCGGGAAGCAAAAAAGAGTTGCTTCGAGCCGTTGTCTGTTCCCTGTGGGCGGTGGCACGAACAACGCAGTCAAACTTGACCTCTGGTTGCTTTGACCTCTGTCATATGACAAGATGAGATTGCACAAGGGTAATTTTGTTTTGTAACTATAAAGAACGAACCCAAATGTCAGTTTCAGTTCGATTCCATGTCCTGTACAGAGCACTTCCAAACATACTGCGCTTCAAACCTTCCAGTCATGTTTTAGCCATCCCAGCTTGTGATCTTTTTCGCCCCAAAATTGGAAAACATGTCATGCATCGCTAGCGCATTGCAAGCCCGTTTTGGTGCCGTTTCTGGCCTGATTTGGTCATACTCTTTCAGTAAACTAGCAGGTTGTTTTCGAAAATATTCTCGTGCTCGTCCACGGGCAGTTTTCAGTCTCGTGTGTTTTAACATAGAAGTCTATGGGAGGCGAAATTGACTGGTTCGCCTTCCCGCACCTTCGTCGTAAAATAAAACTGTTTTCGGTTTAGTAGAAGGACACGCTTGTGTTCTATCGAATAAAGCATACTTGGTGCTGCGGAACATACTGTGGGAGTTTCTGCAGTAATGTTTGTTCCGCAAGAAAAAACGAACCCACCTGTACCTGTTCAGACTGGATTTTGCAGAACTGGGTAATAGGCAGCTGCTCAGCCTGATATACATTAGATAGAGGACAAAAAGTTGTCCTAGAATAGGGCCGGAAACAAGCTTGAAAGCTGCGTAACAGAGGATGGAACAAGCAAAACACTTTTGCCCAGAGTTGGCCCGGCAGTACTGTAATAGCAACCGGAAAACCTTGTTTCAAAAACGATCCAGAGCGTGGGTCACCCGATTTCTCGGAAAGTTTATGGCCTAAGAAAACAGCTCCTTGTACATTTAAACAGTACCGATATCATTGTTTTGTGAACCCCTATATGCTTTACCAAACAGATCTCATAAGGTGACCGCGTCGCGCTAATCGGAGAATCTTTTAGAAACACTGGTGGTGTGTTTCGTGTTACCATTACCAACATTGCAGCCATTAAACTACCCAAGGATTGTCGTACCTACTTAACTCCAGCGGTAAAAGGACGAAGTGTTGGTGGTTTCGGAACAAGGATCGTAAAGGAAGGATGATGAAGGTAGCCGTATCTCCAGGGAAGAGTGGAGATACCAGATTATTTTAGTATCCGAAATGAAACTACTGTTACTGTCTTCCCTTTGATCACCTTTTGCGTACTATTGCGCGTAAAATGTTGTATGTACAGCTGTGATATGCTAGCACTGGTTCTGTCTCTCTTATTTCGTATTTTATTTGCATAGGGATCACTCCATTACGTTACGAAGACGACATGCGTAACAGAGTCTTTCTAAACAAATCAGTGTTGATCTGGCCTGGGCGCCAGCCGGCGGCAGCCGGACAAGCGCGCCAGCTAAACTTTCTTTCGGGCCTACCAGTTTGAGGCGCGCTGCTTTGCAGTATGTACGAAACCCGTTGTTGTATGCGCGCACGTTGTGGTATGTACAAAACCGGATCGAGCAACGGCGTTGTTGACCAATACATGCAAATGGTATGAAATTGGAAACTGAACTCTGTATCAGTGCTATGCTGTTAAATTGTAAGCGTATTGCTTCACTGATTACTGGGCTGGAATTTCTGTGCATTGTTGTTTATGTTTACACCATGACTGGTTTAATCTACACGGGAAGAGAATAAGCGCTACTGCCAGTAAAGCTCTTTAGGAACTGAAACGTTCAGTTCTTGTATGACTATATCAGTGAGCAGGTAGTGCAGGGTAACTGCCGTTTGTATTTATACAATTCACAATCTGCGAAACTCATTTTAAAATTCACTTCTTCAGCCATTTGCTGACATTCGGTGTATCAAATGATGCATTGAAGTTTAAACCACCTTGCCTTTGTAAGTTTCGCTAATCAACTAATACTTGTACAGTGCTTCTGTCAGCCAATCGGCATTGGCAAAGGCACAACTTCCGCAGTAAACCCGGTATGGCTACCGTTGTGATGCGGTATGGAAAGAGGCAGTGCACTGCATCGCCACTTAAGTTTCCATCGATTTATTGAAACAGTACGCGATCTGCCTGTTAGCCCGCGCATGCTCCACAGGTTCGCCAGTATTAAAGGAATCCTTTTACTGTGGCAAGTACTGTAAACTTGCATTATCCTGCGCTTTTGCCCTGCTTTCAAAATGTCTGGAAAAAGGTCAGAGTGGTGTTTTAATCGCCCCAGCTCCCTGGCTTATCTGGAAATAATCTTGGAATCCCTGTTTGTCTTGGTTATCGCTATGGAATTATCGCTTGAATGCGGCACCTGTTTGTTCCCCTGTTGGCATGAAACTACAGCTGTTCCGCGACTGAAAACCGGCTTTATTAACCTGCTTCTAGGAACCTCGCAGGTACGTGCTGAAAAAAGTTTGTTCAGGACTTTCAAGGGATGATCCCATTGAAACACCTACAGTTTAAGTAAAACGTCCTTCAGATAATCTACACGCATTTTCAGCAAACCGATACGCAGACAAAGTGCCACTCGTGTGGACTGTTTAGCCCATGCGGCTCGATCGATCACATCAGCAATTCAAAGCTGCGGTCGATGGGAAGCACGATTTTGATCAGCGCTGTGTGCACCTTTATCCTGACGTTCACGGCGTTTTTCTACGTCAATGGTAACTGGAAACCGCCTGCTTTCCGTGTCCCCATTCATGACCTTGCGGCCAATCAGGTGGTGTTAAATGTAATGCTCTACCTGGCCTTGTGTCCGCAAGTTGCGGCTGTAGTTCTTCTGGTGATGAGCCATGTTGGCTGGTCTGGTGGGCCAGTCGACTGGTTGCTGAATGAGCTTCTTGCGTTAATGTACTGCAATGTAGTGCTTCTCCCGGGCGTGTTTTTCGTGCTTCCCGTGTTTGACTCATGCTGCCGTGCTGAAAACAACGTCATTACATATGAAGATGTCGGGTACATGGACGAGGAGAGTATGATTGTTATGCCAGTGCAGAACGCCGCACGGATCTGTGACTGCATTATCGGGGCAACGATATTCCTGATTAGTAGCATCACCCGTGTCCTGAAGTTTGTTCCTGCTTATCTGATGCTTGCTCTTACACCAGCCCTTCCTGCGCTAATCTGGGCCGGGGTGATTCGCTGCCTGGTGTTGGCCGGTGGTAAATCTGCCCTTTTCCCCGCGTGTATCGTTGTTTCTTGTTTGTTGTTTATATACAGCACGGGACGAATGCTTGGTTTTTGGATGACCGGCAGCAACATTGCATGGGTTGTCAACAAAATACGGTGCGTCGCCATCGTTACCATAATCATTTTCCGCTCCATCTGCAGCTCTGTGCTACGTTAAATGAGTTTGCTCGAGACTTACCTTGCAGACTGCTGACTGGAAGCAAGGACTGCTTGCAGGATACATTTCCATACGAAACCCCCAAGAGCAGTCCCCAACGCGGTGCCATTAAGAATCAATTAAAGCGTGATTTTGGTCTGCTGCTGGACGGAATGACTATTACCCTTCTGTCGTGCGCTGCATGGAGAGGATATGTCGGTGGTAAAACTCAAGTTCTTAAGGATTTGAACATCATTAACACAACGGATAACTGGAAGGTACCACAGGTAATACCTCAATCGAATTATTTGGCTTTCGATTCCTATGGCGCACGAGGCCCGTCAAAAGGTTACAACTCTTTAAAGACCGCAATTTCCCTAACGTTGTGCAAGAAGTGTTTGAAGATTTCCTGCCATTCTCAAAAGATGCCAAGCGCTCTTTAAATAATGCAGACTTTTCAGAAAGATTTTCTTCTTTACGGTGAAAACTGACAACTTTAAAGACTACAGTAGTGTTATTCTTCAAAGACCGGTGCATTTTTCAATGTGAAACAGCGGTCCTTAAGAGGCTAAACAGAGGGAATATATGTGTTTAAAGATCGGCGGCATGTCTTTAACCACTAGTCGAACAGATGTTTGCAGAAGTCTTTAACGAGTTGTTTCACTTTTGACGGGTCTCGCGCTCTATACATTTCTTCAAAGAACCTTTGCGTTCAATGTCGTGCAAGTAACCGTTGTGCTTGCGAAACGATCTTCCGCTGCATTTTCCTGCGCACTCACAACCACGTTATAGTAATCGCATTTGTAACCGCCCTACTTGTAGTCGCCACGTTTCAGATGCACCCCTTTTCCGATTAGCACTAGAGTTCTGCAATGGACTGAAAAAGTCAGTCCAGTCCGATCCAAAACGTGTTTTCGTTTCCCAAATCCAGTCCAAACCCAAACTTGCCCCACCCAATCCGTCCAGTCCAATCCAAAAAAATTTTTTTAATCCAAATCCAATTCAAAAATATTTTTCTTGACTGTTCATTGGTCCACTGAGGCATTACAGGGTTTTTAAACTTAAATTTGATTGGCCAAGTGTGCAACTTACTATATGTAGTTTTGATCAAGCGTTTGAAGACCATACACACATACGGACCTGCTGATCCACATGACCATGCGAAAATGTTTTAAAAATCAAACATCTGCGCCTGACGTATAACTGGTATGTAAGCTAAAATTAAAGTGAAAGCCAAGCAAGTATTACTATATGAGGAACCTGATAATTATGTTATTTGTCTAGTTAACTGCAGTCAGATGTGGGACTGCGTTTGACGAAGTGTATGTTTCACTTCTGCTGAAACTGTAGCGTTTTGTTACAACTGGGTAGGCGGCCTTTTTTTACAGAGGAACAACAAGTAGACCTGGTTTTGCTGGCAGCAAAAAAGTTACACTAATAATTGTGGAAACTATGGACCGGTTTCCGCGACCAATCCAGTCCATTTGTGCCAAACTGGAGTCCAAATCCAATCCAAAACCATAACTTTTTTCCTGAAATCCGTCCAATCCAATCCATATTCTGGTATGGATTGGATTGGACTGGATTTTCCAGTCCCTTGCAGAACTCTGATTAGCACACTATTTGCATCAGTCATAGATTCATAACATTTATTGCATTGTAGTGTATGTCGACAGTTGTGAGCCAGCTTTTTTCCGCAACGACAGCTAACGCTACAAGCGTTGCCTTAAATCACACCCACTCGCCGCTGGAAACCGTGCTCGCAGACGCTGCACACTTGGTCACTGAAACCGTAGCCTATTACTCCACCGCTTTAATGTTCTGGATTATAATGGCGTCTCTAGCGTACATGACAATTACCCCGCTGGTTGTTATTATGAAAAACTGTTTGGGTCGTAAAACGCTTACACTAAAGCTGACGCCCGATGACCAATACGTCACAACAGTCAACAATGTGTCAGGTGTCGCATATCTCGTCCCCATGTCTTTGGCGAAGATCATCGTAGCAGTTTATGGGCTGGATTTGATTACACCGGAACGCTTTTATCTTCTGGGGTTAACGGTATGCCTCCTGGTCCACATGGCTCTGTTTGGCTGGAAATTTGTCAATGTGGTTCTTGACGGGGTGAAGAAACATTTTAAGAGCGGTGCGTTTTCACGTCGGAGTGGAAAAGGGGAGTTGGTCCGGCGGGTCAGTGACGTCCATACGAAACAGGCTTATTCTCCGCGGAACGAGTTGAAAGGTGAACTTGACATCGAAAGTGCGGCCTGTCGGTGTCTCGGATATTCCGCACACTGAAAGAGCAATTGTGGATTCATTTGAATGCACAGTATGTCACCGGCAGTACTATCTCCTTTGGTAATGCTGTCACCTTAGATCCGGGCCATCCGGCTTGTATGCCCCAGCTGCATGGCTTCTATTCCCGGCAAAAATGTGTATCCTTCGGAAAACGTTCTCTTGCCCGCGAATCGACTTCATCCGGCTTTTTTTTTCTTCCGGCGAAAATGTTACATACAAACCAAAAATGTGGTTTGTTCCGATGCTGTAATTAATTCCCCTCAGTGCTGTTTAAAATCATTCAAACAATCCCTTGCGGCATGGCACACTAGGCATTTTGAAACGTACAAGCTTGTTGAGCAAGCGATATACGGTATACGAGCGGTTAAAGGTTCTTTACGTTTGGTGCATGGACAACCACAAACAATGCCCACGCCCGCACGCGGGCATTTTCTTTTTCAAGCCACTGAACGTAGATTTCTTATTTCGACGGATAGCGCTTCCACTCAAGCAAGTCTGGTCATGGGGCTCGTGTTAGTAATTACCATTGAATTATTCCAGGAATATCGTAGCTACTTATTTCCTGTGGTATAAGAATCAAGTGGTGGTGGTTCCAGAAGAATGGTATATAAGTTAAATGAGAGTCGTATAAGAAGAAAGCAGTACCGCCAAATTAGTGTCGCCAGTTAAGACTAGATTACCAAATTATTTTCGTATCAGATATAAAACACCTTTTGTTTTCCGTTGACCTTTTGCTTATGGACAAGCCACGATTGAACAACCGTGCTGTTGAGTAATACAGTCAGTAATGAAAAACTGCTTGCAAAGCGGAAGAATATACGAAGTACATTCTGCGCTAGCGCCATGCGGCTACACTAAAAGCGTATTGCGCTACTGGGTACTGGGTTGGAATTTCATTGTATTTTATGTGCACACCAAGGACTGGTTTAATCAACACTGGAATAAGGCATATATTACTGCATTACGCTTCCAGAACTAGAACGCCCAGTCATTTTTTGACTATTCATTGTGAGCGAGGACCTGCAGTATATTAGCCGATTGTGTTTATATTACGGCGAGCGTCGGAACTGCTCGATCTTCTGTACCTTACGAAACAACAAGAAAGGCAACGCTGCCGTAGTTCTCGGCACTTTGCCGACTGTTTGTCGTACTAATCGTGGTGGCGAGGCTGGTTGTTCGATATTTGACACTCAACTTTTACCTTGTATATGCCTCTGTATGTGCCTTTTTACTTGCTTTTTGTGTCGGAGGCGTTTGTCCAATAAACTACTACAGGAAAGGAAACTGAAAAGAAGAGCTCGGTGTAAAAAAAACTACGGTTATGCACGGTTGTCGTTACTGATAAGTGATAGTGGTACGAATGCGCAAAGTTGCGGATCACATTTGTGCGTATCTACAAGAAAAGCAGCAAGCGAAGCTACCAATCTGCACACCGGTGTGTAAGCAACAGGGATTGGAAAAAACACTATGTACGTACGCACCCTACTGCGTATTCAGTATGATGTGTATCTCAGGCTTGCACAGCACTTGCAGCAAGGCTTCTATAGAACCCATTTCCATGATGGATGCAGCGCCTGGCACACCTTTTTGCACATTTGGTTTTCCAACATTGCATGCCTTCAGCGCGTTGCAGTGGCTGGTGAACCATCGCCAATAGTTTTCATACGTGATACGGGCTGTCTATACTCTAATGACATTAACCTGAAGCTCTTATGTGAGACTCAGTGAGAGCATAAGAATCGCAGAAGCAACTATACAGTAGATTGTTCCTTTTTCTAGTACGGTAGCCACCTGGTAATGCAGACAACCAGTCAGCATTATCGATGGTGTAGCTCACTTGTCAAGCAGCAACTGCGGTATATGGTAAAATCTAAAATGCAGTACACCGCAGTTCCAATGCATCAAAAAAACGTGACAGAAGAGATGCAGTGAAAAACGGTTTTTTTTACCTGCTTCAGGGGGAAACTGGAAGATAGATGCTAAGAAAGAGTTTGTCCAAGACATTAAGGTAATGATCTACCTCCAGTAATCATTTTTATTCGAATCATTTGCCTCGATTTTCAGCAAACCGATGCGCAGTCATCGTGCGGACTGTTTATACCATGTTGCTTGATCGATCACATAAGCAAACCAAGGCTCCAATCCATGGGATTTGCTACTGAGCAAAGTCCGTTGGGGAATGGGACGTGCCTTGCTCATACTGTACAAGCAATAAATTCGTATGCCAGCCAATCGGCGTCAGTAACATAAGCACATATAACATAGGCACTGGGAGCATAGTTCTGCGAAGTAGCCTGGAAATACCGAACGAAAAGAGTGCGCAGGGCACAGCGCTAGCATATCTTCATCGATTAATCGGCAAACTATCGCAATCCTATGTAGTCGGTATTAGAAACCACGAACCCGGCCGGCATTCTAACTCACAGGTGATCATTTCACTTGAAAGCAGGATGCTACAGAAGCACCGATTTCACTGCTAAATTGTTGTTGAACCTTGCGAGCATCTGTGCTTTATAATGGCTTTCAAACGGTCACCGCGATACGTTTATCGACCGAAGACTTTGGCCTATTTTGAGATCCTCTTAGAAGCATTGGTTATTATAGTTGTGACCACTGAATTATCATTGGAAAGTCGTACCAACTTGTTTCCAGAATGGTATGCAAATCACGCAGTTCCGCGCCTGAAATCTGGCTTCTCTAACTTTATTTTAGGCCGATGGGAGGTAGGCACCCGTAACCATTCAGTCTTTGGTCAAGAAAGAATTACACCCAGCTTAGTTTCGTAATTTTGTTTACTTCAAATTTACAAGACTAGTGTTGATTAGATGGTAATCAGTCTGCATTTTCTTTCAGGGCTCTGATGCAAACGCTGGATTTACTCTCCCATCTGACTCCATCGATCCCACCAACCATTCAACGCTTCTTACCATAGGAAGCATCGTATTGATCAGCGCTGCTGGCGCTTGTAACCTGATCTTTACGCTTTTTCTCTGGACGAACCGCAACTGGAAACAACCTGTACTCCGCTTCCCTGATTACTGTCCTCACCACTTTCACACCCTGGACTTTGTAGTCAACCAGCTATGGGCCGTTCCTTCTGTACAGGCTGCTGCCGTTGTTTACCTGGTGGTAAGCCATGTTGGCTGGTCGGAGGTGTCACTTAGTTCCCCTTTCTATTGGATTTTGGCCATCCTCTACAGCCTTGTCATGTTTGTTCCAAGTATCTTGCATACGAACGCAGAAGTGAAAATGGTCGAAGAAAGAACAGATGCATTCGCACAGCTGGGTGGCATAACATGGTGTATAGTTCAACTTCGTGGATTCTTTACGCCTTATATGATCATCTGTACAGTTGCTCTGGCGCCAGCAGTACCGACACTCGTTTGGGCTGGCATGGTTCGGCTTGTTCCTGCCATTTTTGGTTCAGATGCCGGTTTCCCAGGTTGTGTAGTTCTGACTTGTCTTTTGATTATGTACATTAGTGGACGAATGCTAGGTTTCTGGATGAGAGGAAGCAGTGTAGCATGGATCGGGAATATAATATTGTAAGGACCAACTTTGACTGAGCATTCTTGATACGTTTTGGCAAAACTTGTCACGCTGGTAGGCAATAGTAAATGAGGGATAACTTAAGCGGTCGGTGTTGTAGGAATGGTGGAGGCACAGACTCTGTACAAAATTCATTTAACAATGACCTCGCGATACCAGCAGTTCGTAAACCCCGTAACAATCCAGCTTGGGACCCGCTGAAACGTCGATTTAGCTTAGCGTTGGACAGTGCGATTGTATGCATTTTATCCTGTGCTATATGGAGCTCTTATGTGGGCGGTACGACTCAAGATTACGGAAGTCTAGATGTTGTGGGCAAAACATTTGAAGGGACGTTCCCAGAGGTATGAGTAGAAAATGAACTTTTTACATTCCAGAACTAAACTTACGATAGACGTTTCTAGATTAAACAGCACCAGTTTCAGCGGACTTTTAACGCTGGTAACTTTAAGCAGAAGACAAACTAACGAGAGCCTTTATTTAGTGCTTCTCTAACATACTGTCCCAGTTGCTATCCGGGACGAATGGCAAAACAACCTGCGCTTACTTGAACAGCACGCTGCCCGAATGGGAAACCACTATTGGAAATGCCGGCTATGTTATCACTGGAATCCTTGCCCACATCTCCACGACAACACTCTACCTGTATACTTGTGCGGCTTTCGTATGTTGCTTATTTGTGTGGCTGGGAATGTGTGTACAGAAATGGCGCAGTCCGAGAAAGCCTGTGCAATCGACGATGTATCAACGGATCATCCTTCAGTACTTGAACAAGTGGTCCGCTGTCATGTCTGTGGCCCCACTGTCTCTAGTAAAACTGGTCCTGACAGTGTATGCAATGGATTTTGTGTTGCCGGAAAGATTTTATCTCCCTGGATTAACTGCGTGTCTCTTGTGCTACACTGCGGTTTTGTGCTGGAATTGTATCAGAGAAGTAATCGCATGGGTGAAGGTTCGTTTCATCCACCAGACCCCTGACCATCGTCAACAAGAAGAGGATAGTTGGGTCGAGATCAACAACGGCACATTCACAAAACTCTACGGAACTGCGCAAGACGCAGCCTAGAGTTATGTGGAGTAGCGGACAGCAATCTCACGGCTGAATCCTAGAGTTACGACATTTCAAGCTTCTGGCTGGTGTTGCTGCGTGGCTCTTTTGATGCTTATACCGCCCTAGAATTCCTTACGAGCTTTGCTGTTCGAGATAAATGAAAAGGTCGCCACATCCCACACGCACTGAAAGTCTTCAAACGCAGTGTTTTTAAGATTATGTTATGTGGTATTGAGGCGCATGCATGTCATATTGCATTGTATCACTATTTGTATGTAATACAAGTCCCACCTCGGCCTACGGCCTCGGTGGGAACACGTAGAATCGCGCTTTGTCAGCGTGCTCGCTATTTCAGAGAGGCTGTGCATTACTCTACTTTTCGAATAGAAAGTATTTCGTTTAAAAAATTTTTCACGAGCGAATATGCATTACACGTTTTGACCGAAGCGGACCGAAGGTCCTCTACATTCTCTGAAAATGATGCTTTGTTCGGCCCGTCGGTCACGGTACCGGAAGTATTTCGCACTGACGTAGTAGTAGAAAGGGCGTCCGCAATATTCCATGAAATTAAATATTTGATCCGTCCGTCGGGTACGCCACGGGTAGTATTTCGCAAAAAAATAGTAATAGAGTGTGTGTCCTCTATATTCATGAAACCACATTTTGTCCCGTCCCGTAGGTCACGCTACCGGAAGTATTGCTCAATAATACAGTAACAGAGTGCGAGTCCTCAATATGCAAATAAAATGGATATTTTGTCTTGTCCCGTAGGTCACGGTACCGAAAGCATTGCTCAAAAACACAGTAACAGATTGCTAGTCTTCAATATCCAAAGAAACTGGATATTCTGTCCTGTTGCGTCGGTTACGGTACCGGAAGTATTGCTCAGTAACACAGTAGTAGAGTGCGAGTCCTCAATATTTAAGGAAACTCGATATTTTGACCCGTCCCGTCGGTCACGGTAACGGAAATATTGTGCACAGTCGTAGAGCTCGGGTCCTCCATATTCAAATGAACTAAATATTTTGTCCGGTCCCGTAGGTCACGGTACCGAAAGCACGGCTCAAAAACACAGTAATAGAGTGCGAGCCTTCAATGTTCAAATAAACTGGATACTTTTTCCTGTTCCGTCGGTCACGGTACCGGAAGTATTGCAAAACAACGCAGTTGTAGAGTGCGAGTCCTCAGTATTATTCAAATAAACTGGATATTTTGTCCTGTCCCGCAGGTCACAGTACCGGAAGTATTGCTCAACAACACAGTAACAGAGTGCGTGTCCTCAATACTTAAGGAACCTTGACATTGTGTCCCGTCCCGTCGGTCACGGAAATAACGCGCACAGTTGTAGACCTCACGTCCTCCATATTCGAAGGAACTAAATATTTTGTCCCGTCCCGTAGGTCACGGTACCGAAAGCATTGCTCAAAAACACAGTAGCAGAGTGCAAGTCCTCTATATCGAGTCCCTTCAGCCGCGTTACCGGAACATTTTCGCAATAACACAGCACTACAGTGCGAGTTCTCAGTATTCAATGAAACTGGATATTTTGTCCCGTCCCGTCGGCCACGGTACTAGAAGTACTGCGCAATGACATGGCAGAAATTGGCATTCTCTATACTCAACAAATATGGGTTTGTTGTTTGTCCCGTCGGTTACGGTACCAAAAGTATGCGCAGCAGTACAATAGTAGTAGGCGAGTGCCTCCATACTGACATATATGGATGTGTTGCCGGTCCAGTCGGCTCCGGACGGCTACGGCTTGCATCTCGCTCATTTTTTGGAAATTTCCTTGAAAACAGTAACCAACTGATCTACAGGTCACAATTCGGCGAAAGTATGATGAAAACTAACTGTTATCGCTGCACTCAAAAACAATTGTCAACGTCCCTTTTTGCGTTACTATTGAACATGGATGACCCCGAATCGCTTCGGTTGATTGTATTACCACCGCATTACAGCACTGGTCCACTGTGATACTCCCGGTTCACACCTGTACATTTACATTCACACTTGTATCTCTAGAAATTTACATACACTCCGGACAATCGCAATTCGAAAATCGAACGCGCCGTATCTACGTGGCAATAATTTGCTGCACGAAGCTGCCGCACGCGCCGGGTGCAATATATCAATGCAGCAAATATA
>JAQGAU010001979.1:0-17061 GCA_034698045.1 Paramacrobiotus richtersi | reverse complement strand
ACACAGACCATAATTGCTGGACATAAATAAACTGATTAATGTAACACTTTGTTCATCGAGGATGTGCACTTGAACGCCGTGCACTTGACAGAGTCGGTTGCAAAGAAAAAATGGCCACAATACCGATCGAGACACCGGTGTGTGTGCGGTAATTATGGGGTATTAGAGAAGAATTTGTTGGGGTGGTGCCGACGACATACTTTACCCGTAATTGGATCGAATTTTTCAGGTGGTTTGTTGTTTTTTTGTTGCGCTATTATTTGTTCCAATATAAATAACGATTTTTTGAAAAAAAGATGGCGTTGCATAGAAAATTGGGCCGGATGATCAGGGCTTAAAGTAAATTAAAGTTCAATTAGATTATTTTGTACATGTAATGCACATTACATATAAAATATTTATTATAATATCTATAATTTCTATTTATTAATATTTTAATAATAATGAATAAATGAAATGATAATAAAATAATATTCTAGTTAATAAAAATTATTTATTAATATAATTTTGTGCTATTAATTACTATCCAATATTTCTTAAAGTACATTTAATATACAGGAATACGAGACAGTAAGTAAGATATACAGTAAACAAATCCTCATTCTGAATCTTGCCGTTCAATTATTTCTCCAGATACTGGATTTTTCAATATGTTTTTAATAAGCAGACTGGTGTTCATTAAAAACATTTGATATTATAAAAAAATCGCTTACGTTTCGATTCCGGATCGGCATCGTTTCATCCGGCTATTCCGACCCGGTAGCGGGACAAACACCGCCAAATCCTGCTGTTTCATATCAACAAGCTGTTCCATTTGCTAACACATGTAAAAATCCCCACAAAACGGATAAACTGTACCACCACACATCAAACTGTATAAACCACGGAAGTTAATCCATCACACACAAAAATCAAATCAAATTCGGTGCAGCGGCTAGAATGACCTTTCGGCAAAACACACCAAAAACGATCAACGAAACCCAAACAGAAATGTGCTGCAGCGCACACGGGTCAAGCAGATCGCCACTCGACACAAACGAACGAACAGCCAACACTGTACACCCGGCAACAACAGTGTCTTCTTCTAAACGGTTACTGTTGGCGACCGCAAAGAGCGGAAGAGCGCATCGAATTTCTCCAGTAACATATGGACAATGGCTGATCTCACAGCATGGTGTCAGTCTAGGAAGGATCGGGTGCCGATGTGATAGAAACCGGTCAGTGTGATTGTCCCATCGGTGTGCCAGGTAAGAGATCGATGTTGTGTGTGAGATCACCGTTTGAGTTGGTTACTGGAGTGCTGGTTGTGTCATGTGTGTGGTGCTGGTTGGGGTATGGTGTACGTACCGGTAGGCGGGGCGGACCAATCGATGTACGGTTTCGGCAAAATACGTCAAATTTAACTCGTTAATTGCGATTTTTTACTTATTCATTGGAAACTGTAAAAAGGACTAAAGAGTTGAATTCTTTATTTATTTATCGGAGAGTGCAAACAAATGCCAAAAGGTTGAATTTTTATTTATTTATCGGAGCCTGCAAAAAAAGGCCAAAGAGTTGAATTTTTTATTTATTGATCAGAGACTGTAAAAAAGAGTTGAATTTTTTATTTATTTATCTGAGACTGTAAAAAATAAAAAAAAAAGTTGAATTCTTTATTAATTTATCGGAGACTGTAAAAAATGACAAAGAGTTGAATTGTTTATTTATTTATCAAAGACTGTAAAAAATGCCAAAGGGTTTTTATAGCCACTGTATGTTTACCCGGAAAGAGACTAAGGAGAGCATTTGTTCTAGATCTACATTGTTTAGAAACGTTGCAGCTTCCTGTAGACTTAAGAATCTAAACTGATTGATTAAGGCACTCAAATTCTACTGTACAAATGGCAAAAAATTTGGATTTCAAAACTAAATATAAATCTGTAACCTTCGTATTTTTACTGGCTCCAAAGTCCGCCACGGTGCCAATTTTTAACGGATCAAACTAGCCCATACACTACGGTTTCCATGGCTGTCGTGTGATTTGATTACACATGCACAGAAGCGAAATTCCAGTAAATAAAATCATATTAAAAGTGCTGAGCCCATGTAGCCTGATAAAAATATATAATTCGTTTGGTATCGCAACTTTTCGGCTCCTCACCAAGGGCGTTGGAAGAACCAAATGCAAAATCGGTAACAGTAAAAATAATTTTATTATTTCATCAATTAGAAAGCAGTAAACAATACTACTAGACATCTAGAAAAAATACAGTCTCTTAAGAATATCGAAATAGTTCCATGGGCAAATTGAGATGTAGATATTGCATCTTCGTCATTAATGACCGCAGTTTATTATCCAATTTCCTTTCACACAAAAATGTTTTTTTTTCTTAATCATAATTCGCTGCGGGAAAACAATTACGCCAAGACCCACAATCACATGTACTTATTATAAAAATTGCCATTTACATTAAAAAAATTAAAACCCTAACAAATAATGCATAATAAGGAATAATTAATTATCAAAACTAGTTTTGATAATTAATGTATATAATGTATAATGTATCATATATAATGTACAGTACTGTACATTATATTTAAAAAATTTCCCATTCCGCGGTTTCGCAAAACCCCTCTAACACTCAAGTGCCACGTTGTAACCGCCGTTATATCAGCATACCATCGGTCAGCCGGCACAATCCATCGAAAAATGCCCACGATACTCGAGATCAATATTACCTTATCCGCATCTTTTCCGCCCCCGAAACACGCACACCACAATAGGTGGTCAACTGTTTTTTCGGCATTTGTTTATCAAAGCGTCAACTACACAACGGCTGATTAGGTTACGCATACAATGCGTAGTTTTCTGTGAGTGTGGAGGTGGAAGATGCGGCAAGAAATTGATTAGGAAGTTATAGATGGATATGTCGTGATGTTGTCTGGGTAAATATGACCGTTATAGCGGTTATTGAAATGTGAGTTCACCACCCGATTAACTACCGGGAAACCTACTTTAAGCAATTTTCGATAGAACTCAAAATACTATGGCAGTAGAACTGCAGCCCGCATGCATTTTAAATGTCTTTCCTTCTTGTTATTTTTTTCGTATTAAATTAAAAAAATTTTTATTTGATTGTGCGCCCGAAACACCTCCTCATATCCCGTCATCCACGCAGTCAAAGAACAACAATATAATATTATATGAACCTGAAAATATTTATTTGTTAAAACAGGTTGTTACTCATTGTTCAGCAGAATGTTAAAAAAAATGTCTTTCGAAAATATGATTTTATACATTGTCGAGCTGTATTAGAAGCGATTTTGCGATCTATCTGGAAATCTTACGCCCATACACTACGCTTATCGATGTATATCAGTTATGCCAACTGGAGCTCGATATCATCGCACTGCGAAGTTTGATCGGTACTACATATCAATTGCACACATATGTAGTACAGATCCAACTTGTTGCAACATGTTGCAACAAAATCCAATGATCGCAGCTGGATACTGGGGGAAAAAATGTTTAAAAAATAAGCGTTTTCGCATTCTATAGAAACAATCCAGCTAATTCATTATAAACAGATAATGAATAATAAAATATTTTGTTTCTAAAATTGCTATTAGTGCTATTATTGCTATTATAGCTAACTGCTACATTAAATAATTCAATGAAATATATTAAGCATAATCAAATACTGCAGTATATTTCCGTCCTGAATAAAAGACATTCCTCATGTTCACCCCACCATCACCACAACCACCCGCCCTCCATTCTCTCTACACATTGGTTGCATAACCTAAGAAAACAGGCAATTCTTTAACGATATTCATATATCATTATCATCTATTTGTTCAGTGGCTACAGAGCGCGCCGCATGTAATTTACCGCATGACTGCACCGCTCTCATTCACTCTGTGTTGTGTGGATGTTTTTTGACGGACAGTGTTGCGCTTGACTGGCCGTGTTGAAGGCTAAGTGTGATGTTAGCTGGTCACAATGTTCAGCAGTGTTTTTCGCGCCTTTTAATGACTGGCTTGGTTAGCCAACTGGCGCAATTACAACCGATATTCGCCGTGATCATGATGAGCTGCTTTGTGATGGAATGCGGAAAGGTCAAGGATCGTGGATGGTACCGGAGAGACAGCAAAAAGCGGCCTTGTGTGCGGCTGGCTGAACTGACTTTTGCACTGCTTTTGATTGCAGTTACTGACGTGCACGCTTTTTCATTGTGACGTGTTGGTTACCGCGTTGTATTTCCAGTCGATTTGTAAACGTTTTATACTTTGCGCTAGTGTACTGTTTTCATAGTTTACCGGGTAAACTATGAAAAACTTTGTGTACTCGTAACTTTTCTTTAGTGTACTAGGTTTTTCCATTTTATTGACCTGATATGCTAAATATGTTTCCAACCTTTGATTAAATAAAATATTGAATAAATAAACCTTTGCGAAAAAAAAATTTAAGTTGCTGTTCATCAAAATTGATAAGTTACGATAATTCTGATGTACAGCAACTGAAATTTATTTTTTTAGTGTATTCAATCGTCGAATTGTTAGAGATATTACCTTAATATTTAAGTAGATATTTACCTGAATACCATAATCAACGAAACGTCATTCATTATATCGAGTTCGTGATCTCTTAGTATATAACTAGATATTAATTTGTTATTTAATTTAGAATCACGATGTTTTTTACTTACATATATTTGAAATTTTGACAACTAGTGTTTCTTATTCTGTCAGTCTCGACAGGAAGTCCTGATTTGTGGGTAACCCAGTGTGAAAAACTAGCCGCTCTCATTAGCACGTCCCAGTCAATAACGAGCTAGCAGAAAGTTGCAACGTTCGGTAGAACGTTCTCTGTACTAAACCGTGCGAGAGGTTGTGTAATACAGCTTGTGTAGGGTTTGTCCTCCTCATTCTAATCGAATTTCTTATTAAGTTTTTCCAAAAACGAAGACCCAACTGATTTCCCTATCGCATTACGGTATATAAAGCTGCGATGTTATCCGGAGCAGTGCGTTAATAATTTAAAGGTCAACATTTAATGTTGTGGATTCAAATACGAGCAAACTTCTGTTCTGCATAGCCGTTACTGGTAACTTTTATACAGTCAACGCCGTTACCAATTCCTTTGAGCTTCTGTCCATGAAGCAAGCACTGAATCGTCTGAAGCCATGCTGTATAGTGTCAAGTCGTACAGCGTTGTTTGTTGTAAGCGAACTTCTCACAACCACATTCCATGGATGTTTAATTCACCAACTATCGACATATAAAACCGAAAAATTAAATTACAAGCTGAGATAAAATGCTAGTGGTAACGTCAACTGATGAAAAACGAATAGCTGTGCATGTTTCGAGAAAAGCAAAAGTCACAAGTCTATTGGTAATGGTCACCGAAACCGTTGCTACTCAAGAGTCGCTGCTGTCTGCTAGATTATTATAACCGCAGTCCATGGGGGAAGAGCTTTCCGAAGTCATTGTCATCCAATTGCTCATCCAATACACTTCACCGGGTAATTGATACGGATCGGTGTGGATGCTGGTGTTTAAGCATATCTTGAGCAGGGAATCCCAGACAACTAGTTGACAAAGTATTGTTTTACGCGAAAAAAAAATGACCTTTCTTCCAGAGTTTTCTTACGCGGTCTCAGCTCCGCCAACGTGCATTGTTCAGTGGCCCATCTGGCGACTTCATGGCTCATTTCGTCCACGGTGCCACCTCGTACGCTGGAAGTGTACGAATCCAAAAGAGGGCGGATGATTAAGCTGAACTATAGAATAAAATTTTATCCTTATGTGATCGTGTCAGCTGCTCATATCTGTGCAGATTCATACCATGCAGTATTTCCAGTTCTCTGCAGCGCGGTCCTTGGTGTACTCGTCCAGCATCGCTCTCATCCGTTCTTTCTTTATACGATCACCAACCGGAATACCGCTTAACGGCTGCTGCATATATACACTAAAACCATTTGGTTACCACAAGATCAACAACTTTTGAACACGTTCCGGTACTTTTTCGTATAGTACAAGCTCTTAATCTGCAGTTTAAGTGCGTCGGCCTCCGCCTGTTTCTCTTTCCTTTCCTGCTTCAGTCGCTTAATGTGCTGGACCGTCCCTTGTAACACTGCGCGCTGACAGAACCTTGTCTTAGGGTTAGGTCGCGGTATCAGTTTTCGAAGATTACACATGAGCCGATCGGTTTTCTCCCTAGTCGATGGTTTCTTCATTACGGGCTAAAATACGAAATGTTGATATCACCAGTTGTAAGAGCGCAGTCTCTTAAAAACTATTGTATGCATTACTTCAGCTGGAACATCTACAGAGTCTTCGCTGTCTCTGGGATCCACGTGTGCAGGACTGTTCAACAGATGAAGAAGAGCTGAAATATCGATAGCCGTAATATCTGAGCCATCCGGGATCATTTCATCTGTGAGATATCCGAAATCCAAACCCGTAGCCTACAGAACACACGTCCACATTAACTCTCGCCTTGCTAGCGCCCTATGGTAGTGGTAAATGTGATTACTTTTGCTCGTTCTTGATAAAACAAACGACAACGACGGTACTCAATCGCGACCATGTTCTGACGTCTGTCCCAGTATTTCATGTCCACTGCGGGCGATTCGGTAGTTTTGCTTGTTATAGTTTTGTTCACTTCGTTCGAATACGGAGCAATCAATGGGTGCTTCTGCTTGATAACTAACAGTAAATGACACGAACAAATTAGATCTGATTTTACGGTATTGCTTAATTGTTAGCTGATTTTCGTTCTCTAATGTGAATAAACTGACAGACAAACACTAACTCTTACACTGCATATGCCAAACGCGCCACAGCACATTATTCAAGCGGACTTTGACGCTGCAGCGTAGTCTTAATCCTTTGAAGTTATTCCAATTGGGCGTTGTCAGCTTTGTTCTACAAGATAAACACGCTTTGTGAAAATCGCGTAACACCCTAAATTTTACATGAGCGTGGGGATCCTACACAGCACTGCAGCAGTGCAACCCTGGATCTTTTATGAAATGTTATCTAAGTAATGTACGGTTTCGTCAAGTCGCTTTTATCAAATCGCATTCAAATTTTTTATGAAAATAATTTTTTGATATATTGCATATATTTTTATATATTGCACCTCTTAGATAAGGTCATGTCGTTGAGGAGCCTAGTAATGTCGTAGGCATCATCCTTCGGGTCCGATATAAGGGGCGCACGACGGGACTGATCCGCGTTAAACATCTGACATCCTAGTCCTTTCTCCGTCATTCCTCGTGCTAGTTCTACGTCAAAATCTTTCAGGTCGTCAGGAATATGAGTGCTCATAAAATGACCAGAATAAATGCGATTTTTTCCTGATTCACGTTCCACTGCGTCTAGGTCTGTTAGGGACGCAGTTGATGATGAAGTGGAAAACGGCAGACCTTGGATAGCGACGCGGGGATTCCCGCTCAGTTCTCTGTCGCGTCCGCGGGCGCCGAGAAGAAGCTTGGCATTGATGTCGAATAGATCTACCGGCCTTGGTGTCGTTCGCCAAAGTTCGGGGGACATTGAAGCACTTACTGATGTCATTTTTCAAGACTCTACATAAATATATAAACCATTAAAGACAGCGCATGTGGAAAAACGAACAATAGGAGATAGTTACAGTTTACGCAGTAGATTAGCCGGATACGAAAGGTCAGCATTGTCCGGCGCGTTTTAAACTTAACTCTGCTTTAGGTTGTACATATTCGGAAATAATGATATGATAATTAAACTGGCCGGAAAACAAATGACCCGTAAACAAAATATTATTAAATTAAACTACAGCGTTTTGCAGTTATCCGTAAATCATTCCAACAGTTTCCAGTGGTCCCATGTTTTATCTGAAGACGTACCCGAAGTAAAAGATTTCAACAGAAGTAAAAAAAATGTGATTGACATTCAACAAATGTCAGAACAATCAGAATCATTCACAGCAGAATCGCAGATAATAATCGTTCAGAAGAACTGCATATCACATTAAGGGATGAGTGGAATGTTTCTGCGCTCAGACGAAAATTTAGCACGTTTTTGCATACTCTGGCGTACCGACAGTCCACTCGAACGGTTACAAAGAAAACAACAACCGTAAAATCATGCTTCACCGGGCGAATATCACGCTTTAGCTGAAGGCACTTTTGTGGCACATTGTTAACCTGCACCACTGCCAGCATACTCGTACAATTTCACCGTGTTAAATATTACCAGTATGTACTTCTACAGTAATGAAGTGATTGGCAACAACAAGCAATAAACTGACATCATTCCACAGAAACACGTCGAGTTAGCCGCCACTTCAAAAGTATATGGCTTATAATTATCGTAAGAAAAACTCGCGTAGAGGATGTGTTTGATGTCTGAATCCATTATGTAGATGATCGTGATACCGGTCACGATTATGCATCCTTGCTGACCAGGGATCACCTTAAACGCGAAAACTTACATTATGCCCCGTCTACTGCATTGCAGTACTGCAGCGGAAGGATAGTCTGTTTTGGAATGGTGTACTTTATTGTTGTAACTGAAATGCTGCTTAACATACAAAAAAATTACGAAAAAATCGTATGAGAATTCAACAGGTAATACAAGAGTGCTTGAAAGTTGCAGGCAACATGAAACATAGCCCCGTAAACAAAACCGGAGTTAAGCGCTTCTGCAACATTGGCCACGTAAAACTAAACCCTTCACCAAAACTTTACATGCTCATGGGAAATACTAATGGCAAGTCGAAACAACAAACAACTTTGCGCTTTTCTAACCAATGAAAATGTACACATCTGACAACGATGGGCGTTGCTATTAAGAGCCGCTGCTGTTTTCTGGATTATCATAACTGTAGCCCATAGCCATGGACGATGTAATGAAAGGACCAGGGCTTCCGGAAGTCATTCGCATGTGAAAAGCTTGTTGCATTTCGCCGGGCAAACGACTGGGATCGGTGTGAATGCTGGTGTTTAGGCAAATGTTACGCAATGAGTCCCACAAAACTGCGTGACAACGCATTTTTGACGCTCAGAATAGTGACAATAAATGCGTATCTGGATATAGCGTTTTCTTACGTGATCTGAGGTGTGGCAGAGTACATTGTTCATTAGTCCATTTGACGACTTCACGGCTCATTTCCTCCACGATATTACCTCGTACACTGGATGTGTATGTATCCAGGAGAGGGCCGGTGATCGCGCTAAACTGTAGAATAAAAGGTTTATCTTCAGTTTCGCTATATGGGATTAATTTTATCGTCATCAGCTGATATCTCTGAAGTCATACCATCCAGTATTTCCAGTTCTCTTCAGCGCGTTTCTTAGTATACTCGTCCAGCATGGCTTTCATCCTTTCCTTCCTTACGTGGTCACCAACTGGGATACCGTTCAACGGTTGCTGCTTGTATATACTAAAATCAGTTGGCTGATAAGGTTAACCGGCACAGCTTTCGATAACGTTTCGGTACTTTTTCGTATAGTCCAAGCTCGCAATCTGCATTTTAAGCATATCGGCCTCTGCCCGCTTTTCCTTTATTTCCTGCTCCAGTCGCTTAAAATGCTGGACCGTTCCGTTTAACAAAGCACGTTGGCTGAACCTTTTGGTAGGATGAGGTCGCGGTATTAAGCCTCGAAGTGTACCCATCAGTTTATAAATGTTCTGCATGGTTGGTGGCTTCTTCACACCTTTATCCTGTACGGGCAAAGCGCGTGCAGGGCTTGTATCGTCAATATATCACGGTGCAGGTCTCTAGAAAGCTGATGCAAGTCTTACTTTTACTGGAGAAGTTCCGGAGGCTTCACTAGACACGGAACTGTCTTCTTTCCGGGACCTCTTCACTGTATCCGACGGGCGACCCGGGATGGGATTGACTTGCGGCGGGACGATTCCAGTATCACATGTGATGATGTCTGGAAGCCACTCTCTAGAATGTTCTGGGGAATAGGGCAGAATGCAGTGTCCGGGATGGTGAGCTGGCACTGGAATGCCCCCAAACTGGTTCAGCATCACGGCTGATCCATTGCTTATTTCTGGTTCATAAGCATGCGATTTCAGTGGCTGTCCCTGAACTGGTCCCTGAAAAGAAAGAATATTGCGTAGAATTGCAAATTCGGTTCGAAGTGTGGAGGGACGGTGTATTGTGCGCTGGTTAAAACGAGCACTCTCACAATAATTATTAAAAATTCACTAAAAATTTATTAATATTTATTAAAAAAGCGTACTTTTAACTCACCTGTCGTATCGGTTCGATAAGATTTGTTGGACCAAAATTATAATGACCGCCTGTTGCGCCAGGAGGAGCCGCAACGTGGACTGCCGGTTCGGTGATGTGGGACACCGCGACGACAGGACTTTGCAACCACCGTAAAATATCGGAAATATCCACATCCATAATATCTGAACTGTCCATATCTATACAATCTAAAAGACAGCATGATGGCATCTCCATGATGGCATCTGGAGGTAGCGGTTCTGGTTGAACGAAGTTAACCAAACTGGCAAACTAAAGAATGAGGTATATTTAGAACATAATGCAGTTCTCTTCAGAACCGAGCCATTACCAACGTATCCGTAGTAAATCCTGGTAAAGAGTAACAGTCTAGCAGGCCAGGGTCATAGAATGGCGATGGCTGCACCCCTTCGAGTGTGCGGTTTCCGAAATTCAGAGCCGTGACCTGCACAGCAAACGTGTATATTAAGCAACCGCAGAAACTCAGTCGTAAATATATTCGATTTACGGTAGGACTAGATCTTGGCATGCGGACTCCTTTTACTCGATCCCGATAAAACAGCCGACAACGACGGTACTCGATGGCCACCATGTTCTGACGTCTGTGCCAGTATTTCCAGTCCGCTACGGGAGATTCGGTAGTCTTGCGGGTTTCGATCTTGTTTGCTTCGTTGGAGAACGGGGCAATCAAGGGATGCTTTCGCTTAACGACTAGATAGCACAAGCAGCAGTTCGTAAACACAGTGACATTTGATAATGTTTTAGGTTTTTACAACTCAAAGGCTCACTTACACTGGATGTGCCAAACACGCCACAGGACATTATTCAGGCGGACTTTGATTCGGCTGCGCAGCTTTAGTCCTTTGAAATTATTCCATTTGGGCGTTGTAAGCTTTGTTCTAGAAAGTAACATGTCTTTCTAAAGTCATGTAACATTTTATAGGCAAGGTTTACAATTATAGGCAAAATTTTTACATTTAAGCGTGCTAATTACATATTAAATTTTTTCTTAATCATATACCACATTTAAGCTCTGGTAGCTCTTTCTGGTATGATTTCAGTGAGCCGGTTTATCACAATGCCTTCAGTTATGTACACGAAATACCTGTTGGATAAGGTCAAATTTTCAAATAGGCTACTGATTTCGTAGGCATCATCCTCCGGGTTCGATGTAAGCGACGCACGTAAGGACTTATCCATGCCCAGCATTTCACATTCTCCTTCCTCGTCCGTCATGCCCCCATCAGATTCAGCGTCCAGGCGTTTATTATCATCGTACACATGGGTACTCATAAAATGCCCAGAATAGATACGCTTCTTGCCCGCTTCATGGTCCCCTGCATCCAGCTCCGTTAGGGAGGACGTTGATGAAGATGTGGAAATGGGCAGACCTCGGATGGCGATACGGGGATTCCCGCTCAGCGCGCTGTCGCGCTCGTGATCCCTGGCGTCCAGAAGAAAGTGCGCACGAAAAACCTCCGATAAGTCGACCGGTTTGGGTGTCATTTGCCAAGGTTGCTCGAAGGGCATGGAAGCACTGACTGCTGTCATGGTGCTTGTTTCTGAAAATCCGCAAACTGTAATACATTAGACGATATGCTGCCGTAGTGTACATACAATGATAACCGAATATTGTCGTGCATAATTTTATAAATAATTAAATGAAATTTTTCATTTCAACGTTTAAGTTTAGAAATCATGTGTGGTAACCCCCAGTTGATTACAAGCACTGTTCTCTGTCGTGCTCATTGGAATAGTTACGCTTCTTGGCTACTGCAGTGGTACAATAATAAATAATAAGTTTTTCATTTGAATGGATTGTTTTATGCATATGTAGATATGACTACGACATCTGGGTGAACCAATAAATAACGAAAATCAAAGTGGCATTAAACAATACATTAGGACACGAGAGCTTGATGTTAGCTCGCACATAAGTATATTTCTAACTTAATAATCTTTGCAAGTAATAATGATTTAATCGGCTGCAGCACAACGGAGCTGAAATCAAAAAACCAGACTTATTATCACATTAATTATAACATTTCTTCTTATATTCCTTCGCATAGCTTCCGTTTATTTCTCTCAGCTGAAAACTTACCCGAAACTGAAGTAAAATAATGTGATTTCCTCGGATTATGATATCACATATTCAAAGATTCTTTCTTTCGGGCCTTAATTCTGCCAAAATTCCACAGCAATACCATATTACCATGCAAGCTTTGGATTGCAGTAAAATCTACAGCTTTTCATAAGCTTCTCAACTGATCGTCATTTACCCAGCACCACCAAGATTAAATCATTAACACGGATAATAATCGTTCCGCACAGCTGTGAAGTACAAGCGAATAATGCTTTCCTTTGCCTGGACGGAAATCAGATGTTTTTATGCAGACTTTGGCGTACCAACAGCCAGCGCTGACAGTTGCAAAGCATACAACAACTGCAATAAACATGCTGTATTTACGATCACGTTCATGCTAAAGGCACTTTGTGGCACATTTCTTATCCCAGCTGACTGCAGCGTTTGCTCATGTTGAGTAATGAACGGCAGACTTACAAGTAAGCGTTCAGCATGAATGTTTGCATACATACAGTAGTCCCTAGTACGTAGGCCGTCAGCGCGCCGAGATGGAACTCCACTTGCTTTACTGCAGTGCAGGCAAATACCGTCAAACAGACACCGGCACATTTGTTAAAGAACCAGCATTAGGTGCCAGTAACGGCAGTACGTATAATCGATAAACATGCAGTGCACCGAACGACCTTGACGGCGTGAGGAGATTTATCATCGTATTTTGCCGGTTTTACCCGGAAAGCATTATAAACCTGACCTACTGGTAATAAAAGTATGCGGTTCTGTTCTTCGTGATGTTTGTTTACACAACCGGAGAAATTATGCCGGTATGTGATGACCGATAACACCAATGTTTTATTTACCCGGTGTACTGCTAAACTTTGTACGAATGGTAAGGCCGGCTTTTGCCAGTGGCACACAATACACAACGCAACAATCTTGCACTAAATTTTAATGAAAGCAAAGCTGTGGCACAGTGTTCGAATCGGATGAACCACAAACAAACACAAGTGCAGAGCTTACCGACGTCTGGAAAGTTCCACCATAAAAGAGGTGAACGAGAGTATATAACCAGCTACAAGCAAGTACAGCACTGAGCGGATGGAGGGAATGCCGACAGGAACCGCTTGGGGTATCCGTCGGCTCTTTCGTTCGCGTACTTTTTGTACGTTGTAAGTAATGGTCTTATGGACAGAGGCCTCTCGTTGTATGATGCCGTGCTGAAACACTCTCAGCATCCTGAAATAAACCGTAATTAACACGTCTGTCATAACTCATAACAGTACATACAACGTACATCATTGATAAGGAACCGAACAACGGTGAATGCTTTTTCAGCTGAAACGTGGATACAAAGTTGAAGACACCGATTCGTGTAGCACGTATATAGCCATAGTTTTGGCAATCAGGAATCTCATCCATAGCGCAAAATATGGCCACTTTCTCCGTTGTGGACAGGCTGACAGCGGATTGCATTAGATCCCGTGCTGAATTAGCAGCGGTGTACAGGATTGTTCTGTTCTTTGCTAATTTCAGTTCGGCGGAATCCTGAATAGAACACAACAATTACACGCCTTGTCGAATACGCCCATAAATGGCAGTAATGTTTGGGCAACAACGGCTCAACTTTTTTACCATTAGAAAATCGGTAGCCCGGTTAATCACTGGCTTGAAATCTGATTCGAGGAATTCCTCTACCGTAGTAAATGGGGGCGACTGGATGGAACTGGTGAGATTGGCGTTCAACCTGGTCACCATCGCAAGCGAGATGACTAGACAAAATATGGACCAAAACGATATCACAACGTAACCGCTGTGCAGGTTTTCTGGATGCCTTACTGCTTCTGTACAACAAGAATCTCAGATCACTATGATTATGAACCAGAGATTGCCCATTTCCATTTGTGAATGGACAAATGGCCCATTTTTTCACATTTCCCATAGTTTTTAGTGTGAACGGGAGACCCCAAATTATGAATGGGAATGACTGGGGAAAACAAAAAATGGGAAAAAATAGGATTTTTAGAAATTATACGAAAAACGGAACTGATTCATGGGAAGTATCCTGTTTTCCTGCTTTTTTTCGCGGATTTGATTTGTAAATTGTAATTAATCGTTGGCTTCGCGCTTCGCGCGAACACCTTTCTCCAGCAACGATTTGACGGATTTTTCGGCTCCTGCAAAGTGAAAAGTGAAAATTATCCTTTAAAAATACATCGCGAATGTTTGCGAAATTATGAGGTGAGAAATGGGGCTGCATTTTTAAGTGGTTAAAAATGGGGACTGGCCGGAAAAAAATGGGAATGGTATGAACGGGAAAGCAAGAAAAAAATGGGAATGGATGGGTTATGGAAAAATCGGAAATGACCAAATGGGCAATGTCTGTTATGAACTCAAAAAAACACCCAGAATTTCTACCTTGTCTAAAAAAATTCGCAAACATATTCCAGCTCATCATTAGCGTTCGCGGTAGTACTCTGGGTCGAAACCCAACACACAACGGTTTTCCAGTGGCGACGGTGTAGCTCGCGCGCTGCATGGCCCACACCATGCTGACCACAACCAGCGCCGTAACAAAGATCGCGATCCATGAGTCATACGTGAAACTGTTGGCAAAACCAAGTAATATGGACTCCGAAACACCTCCTGTCGTTACGAGAAAATGTGGCTGCACGGCCAGCTGGTAATCGCGAACCAAGAAGGAATGGACCAGATCAAAATGACGCAAACGTTCGGGAGATACGAGAAGCGGAGCGACACTGATGATCGCTCGTCCGGCAAGGACTTCAGCCGGTGGTCCGGTATATGTGGTGTTCTCGACACTGATGCGGTATCCATCAACAAGATCTGCTTGTAACTGAAGCCTAACGTAAGGAAAAGCAAACTTCACGATCTCCAGGTTGCTAGTTGCTACGTTGATCTCTCTCGACTAAATAACACATAGAACGGAAACTGCCAGCTCTTTGTAAACCCTTACCAAACAAATGCATGGCTAGGAAGCTTCTAGCCAACAGAAAAACTTCGAGTAGCGCACCGGTCTCTACCAATACAAGTTCAGTTTTCAGGAGTATTATAATTATGTAGAATGCTCACGTGTTATGTCTCTATACAATTACAGCTATTCTCGATAGGTTTACTTTTCAATGACAAAAGAACAAAACTGTTGCGCTAATTTCGAGCCTTCGCCGTGGTCGTAGTGCTTACCGGTAATGGAAGTGTTTGGCAATAATAGCCAACAGACTGACCGCGATCCCACAGAAACAGCCTGAACCCGCCGGCACTTCGTAATTATATGGCGCATAATTGGAAACACTAGCGTAAAAGACATCTGCGATGTCAGGTTCGCTCCCATTATGATAGTATCCGCGATGTCCCGTTTCCAGCACGCCCGTACATACTGTGTATCCTAACTCGCTGCAAACACGAGTAGTTTGTTCCATCCACGGTAATTTAGGAGAAGGGGATTGTACCGTGGTTAGCAAAGAATGTTCCGTTAGTACATGCCACTTCCTCACTGATCACTAGCGACTGTAGCTGTGAAACCGAGAAGACGGAGAAGGGAAACGAGACTCTCCCCTCTTGGGAAATCCCCTTCGCTAACGCACTATTTATCCTATAAAATGGTGTCTACGTACATTGTCGACGGCGCGGGACTGATTCTGCTCCTATAGATACGAATATCATAATGTTCCGCTGTTTATTTATACGCTTTGGCTCCGCTTTCTAGACGTTACAGATGGTCCCATGAGGCCTTGCTATTAACGCCTGTTTTAGATATTTCTTGTTAGACGAGGCTTGTTTATAGTAAGGAAACTGCTTCGACATGCAAATATGCACTTATATGCTAACTCTAGTGTTTATCAAAGGTCATAGCAAAGATCTTAAAAATGAATTAGCCCTAGTTTACGGGTAAAGGGCGTAACACAAGGCATCCATATTTGAAAATTTTACACAAAATATTTGGAATTCTGGATACGGTGGTTTGCCAGTCAACTACCGCGAACGGTTGTTAACCGTTTATACTCTGTCCGTAAGTCTTACGTGCCCAAGCAGACTCAGCTGAAAAAGCATAAATGAAAATGAACCCGCATTTAACGGCATCGGGACTTGTTTACATTGTATATAGGAACTGCATACACATAGTGGTCGTTAGTAATCGCATGCACTTATTCAGTTAGCCTCGTTAATAACGCACGAGTAGAAGAGCACAACTATCAACTGAGGTTTGTGACTTCAGGATGATGTCAAGATTACTTACATCATCAGCCCGCGTACTAACTGGAGCGATACAGAACTTATGAGCTCGCCTACATAATTATATGGCGTAGTATTCGGGCTGTTTACGCGAGTTACGTACGAAGAATACATTACCGACACTTATTTACCCGTACCTGCATGGCCGTCTTGAACATTATACGACGGTGTAGTGATTAATCGGGCTTCTGCCAAGGACAACCGGGTAAAGCCATGCACAACTCAAGCAGCAGAAAACAAAGCAGTAATTCGTTGCTCCAATCAAATGAACCATGAGACAAATGTTATTGCACAACATTTATCAGCGTCTGAAAAATTCTACAATAAAGACTAAAAACGACACTAACCCGCCGACTAGCAACAACAAGAACACTGCACGGATGGTTGGGATGCCGACAGGAGCCGCTTGCGGTATCCATTGGCCCTTTCGTTCTCGTACCTTTTGTGCGTTGTAGTTAATGGTTTTATGGACAGCGGTCTCTCGCTGTATGATCCCGTGCTGGAA
>JAQGAU010001978.1:0-17062 GCA_034698045.1 Paramacrobiotus richtersi | reverse complement strand
TAACCGAAAATCCTAATTGCGATTTGATTAAAACTATTTATAGTGCAACCATCCCTTTAGTTACTACAAAAATTTCAATAAGCAGTATAGCAATCAATAGCGAGATATGTTGGTTTGAATAAGACCGTCATAACTGCTGCTTACATCACTGCAGGTGGCCTTAACGGGTGTAAATTACCGCCACACCCACAAAAGCATTTGTTACTTTAACTTAGGATTGTTTGTTTCTATGTGGAGTTTCTCACTAGTAATGCACAACACTCGAACCCATTTTGAATACTTATTTTAAAAATGACGTACTTAAATTTTATTGTACATCATTTAGATACGCTATTAAAAGCAATAATTAATTTTTGTTTATGGGAAAACAAAGTCCGAGAAAGTTGTGGGATCATGCTGCAAAATTTTTTTGCAGCGGAAGGTTTCCACAGTTAACACTCTTAACAGTAACAGCGGTGCGAGTACCGAATCTCACTGCGTATTCAATGCAGGCATAGATTTTTCGGTTTACTGCACCCTAATCCCGAACCGGCTGACTTGCTGTTCATCTGTCACTTCTTCACCGATGAAATCCCAGTGCAGCAGTCGTTCGTGTGTGCTGCCCTGTCGATTGCGGATACAGAGGAGCAATGTCACCATGTGCCGAATGGACGCCGTGGTTTGGTACGTGGACCGGAGATTTACAATCAGGTTGGTCGCGAACGCGACGTGTTCGCGAATGGCTTGTTCTAGAAGATTGTGAGCAAGCAAACTGAAACAAACTTCGTTATTTTCCTGCAGGTTTGTGGGGAGTGGTCACAAGCGAGGCAGTGGAAGCTCCATAAATGGAAGTCTACGGACGCAGCTAATGGGCCCACAGTAATTATTTTTCAGCTGTTTAACTTGCGGGAATATTGTTCCGAAGTTCGATACTCGAAAGATTTTCGGAATTCCGCCTGCCAATTTAACAAGCAACAATAACCTGTCCACTTGATAACGTTTCTGAACTTCGCCGTTTTGATGCTTTTTAAAGGGTAGGCCTAAATGACGCACGAACTTCATATGATAAAGGTATTTTGTCACACTTCTTCTACTATGTATGATGACAAGTTTCATGGGTATAGATTGAAATAACATCATGGCAAAAGTAAATAACAAACTGTAAGCTCTATATGTCATTTGCGTACATATAATCTTAATACGCATATTCAGTATAATTTATAAACTATAAAGAAATACATAATGTTCTTTATCTTGAACATGCACTGCAATAATGCACGTACTGTACGTTCAGTGCAGTGAACGCGCAGTGAATGATCAGCACATTGCGAAGTTGCGAACATGAAATCCAGCCGGATATCCGTAGAGAGATAGTGGTAGTTCCAGCGTTCGATTCTTCTGATAAGCGGCCGCAAAACGCGATCTGGCAGTAACGGGAGCATCGCACGATGTTTTTGCATCAAATTTATGCGTCCAATCTTTCATCTGCACAAGGCACAATGACGTTGATTGGCCTTCAAACTGTTTTTTAGAGCACAAAACTGTCTCGCACATTGTGCTATGCAGGCAACAGAACCATCAAGAGCTTGCAAAAAATAGAGGCCAGCTTCTGTGGATTACAAGCATAAGTTCGAATTCCGTTCCAACGAAGAAGTGCGCTACTGACTGCTGGCTGCAAATGAAATAATCCGCGGGCACCGAACTGAATGTTGTTTAAGCTCTCTCGCTAGAAATGTTAAAATATTAGGAATTCTTTGATAAGCTGAATTAAATTGGGAGTATAACGCTGTTGTGCCGGGCTGGCCTTCTTGCTGCCTTATATTTCGGTAAGCTGAACGTTATATCGTTTTTTCTAGGATGGGTAGTAGCTGCAACAGGTTAACTGCTCAGTGCATGCAACTGCTCAGAAATATAAACAACGGAACAGCGACTGACAAAGCGCTACTTAATATTTTCAGATTGTGAATCACTAACAGTAACAGACGCATTTATATTCACCCTTGAAGTGCATAGGATGATCACTGCATAGCTATAACTCTGGTGACGTAGCTAATGTTCTAACGTATGTTTCAGTTGCTTTCGGTCACGAAGCACCTGTTCTGCATTGCGACGCTTTCAACCAATCATAATGGTCATAACTTATACCTAATGGAGAATAGCTGATAGCACTGTTTGTTTCTGCAGCAGTAACAGTTGCCGGCAACGGCTACCCCAGTTATCCTCCGCCAGGCTACCCAGTCCAGGGCTACCAATCTCAAGGCTACCCAGCTCAAGGCTACCCAGCTCAAGGCTACCCAGCTCAAGGCTACCCATCCCAAGGCTATCAATCCTGCCCACGCCCCATCGTGATAACTGGCCCATATCCGGCGTATTTTAACCCCGATTTGGTAATGCTCTGAACAAGCACAATGCATTTCTGTGCGTTTGAAAAGATGTTGGTGTTTTACAGCTACAGGGAAAATGGTACATCTACCGGCATTCCTTAACGCGACGCAACGGGATCAATCGCATTTATCGGGTGTCAACAATCAGTAAGACCACCATGGAAGGACAGCCGAATACTCCCGCTGCAACACAGCGGCAGTCCGTATCCTTTTATAAAAAGGAGAATGATACCGAGTGTACTGTACTGGAGGTTTTGGGCTTCACATCATACACCGGAGTGCAAAATGTGGATGCATATGAAGATAACGATCCAATCAGTAAGCTCGTATATTCATGCAGATATAGTTAATCAGTACAGTTATGAGTATACCACATATCTAGAAACACCTGAACTGCATAATCTGGAGTGCTGAGTTTGGCTGTTTTATTTCCAGTTACCCGTACCTACTTCACCATATTCTTGGACCTGCTCCAAGGCTATTGGGTGCAGTACCATTGCGAGAAACCCAACCTGACCGGCGGCTACTGCGACATGCCACATGTGGACGTGAAAGTTAAACAGCGGCCGGATGAAATGTCCGACAGGAAACAAGCGGAAATCGACGCAATGCTGGACTGGTTGTTCCGACCGTACTGCATAACTGCACAGCAGATACCCAAATGCGAATACACCCAGTCCAAGCCGGAATGCCCGGAAACGGAGCCTCCACCGGACGTTAAGAGAAAAATGAAAGGACTGGCTTTGTCTTCTCCATGAATAACTGCATTCTGTTGCTTGGTTGTTATGCTTTTTTGGAAAATAAGAAGCCAGCAAAAAACTGCAATGTCACGTACTGACAACTATGCTTTGGTTTCTGCTAAAATTTCTCTGGAATTTCGATGTATGAGACTTCCGCTTGAAAAGTATGTCGTCCAAATCTATGTAGTTTTTGGTGGTTTACATAGTTGTATATGCATGTATATGAGTAACGGTCTACGCACTTACGACAAGCATGCAACCTAAACAAAAATCATTATTCGGCACAATAAAGCGGAAATCGGGGTATCACCAATAATTAGATATTATAAGTGGACTAGTGGACACCCTAATAACAACAGTCAGTAGAATCATAATGAAGACTAACTGAATTAAATGTTTAGGTTTAACCACGAAAAATGCCGCAAGAAAAGACTTCGTAAGCGTTCGTGTTCTTATCGAGAACCGAGATAAAATACTGGACGGCTGTCAAAAGCTCCATAATGTCCACTAGGAAGACAAGTCTTGTGTCGCATTATGTGATGCTGTGCATGGTCAAAAGAAAGTGCTGCAGGTGCACCCGTTGTCGTCATTGTCCGTTTGCTTCTAGTGGAACGTTCCACCATAGTCTGTTGTTTTGTTGCGGTTACGTAGCCAGATGATGCAATAAAGTATTTCTAGAACATGCCAGGAAATTTGACCGAATTGGGCCATTTGTATGGGCCACAAATCGCGGTGCACGCAAAGTTCCGGTCCGTAGCAGTAGTTTCGTCCACATTTGTTAACTCGATTTCCGACCAAGAATTGTTTCGCTCATCGTATCGCTCCATCGTCTGCGACAGGTCAAAAGCATCGTTAACAACACCCCCAAAAACGTGGATTCGGTGGCTAGATACAAATACGCCGTGTTGATTTCTTGGCTTAAGAAAGTGGCCGATTGTTTCCCAAGTTCGGGTTTCCATGTTGAAGCGGATGCAGGTCGAAGATGGTACTAACTCGTTACCATCCGAGACGGATCCACCCAGTATGTAGATTTGTGAGCCCAAATCAGTCATCGCATAACCACTTCTCGCTTCGGGCATGTCCGGACACCGAACTTCCCAGACCTCGGTCACCGTATCAAAGCATTGTACCCAAACGTCGTATCCGTTGTTTGCGCAACAGAATATTTTACTCTCGTATCGAGTTAGTTTTGCTTCGGACACTCTATAAGCACATTACAATAAATTTTACTAATAAAATCAGGAATCGGTTAACCTGAGTGTAAACCTTCGATAACTGAAAGCTCACTTGACTGTTACTGTAGGTACGTACTTTGTTGGACTCGGTAATGCGTTGACATTTCCATCAGAGAGGTCCATAGATTTCAAGGGAGAAGATACAGCAAGTTTATTCCAGAAATACGCGGTATTACCGATAATCACCATAGACGAGATATTGAGGGCCGGATGTAATGAAAGCGTTCGGCAAGTATTATTCGCAAGATCCCAGGTCTTTGTTTCGATTGCTTTGTTCGAAGAGACAATATCTTTAACGTGGCATAGGACTACGCTGGCGACAGTAACCGGGTTGTGCAGAAAGTGTTTGCCAATCAATGGGGCTGGCAGCGATAATGCATGTAATTTACCGTTGGCTGGGTTGAAGATCTGGACGCGCACATTTGATGAGGAGCATATCTGACTCAAATAATGAAATATGATAAACATTTCCGTGGAATCTTTTGAGTTAGGGAAAAAGTTGCAGCACATGCACTCCCGACAGCTGTCCATACTCTCCGGTGCAGAATTCACAAGTACTTTCACAGTCTCACCGAGTTGATCTATAAGCCCATTCGCAGATATTCTTTGCACAGGATCTCTGTGAAAGCACTGTTCAATGCACTTAGCCAAACTAGGGTGCACGAAATCACCAATGTATGGCGAGTAACCAGTCACTATACATTCGATAAAATCCGTATCAGGAATTACTGTATTGAGGCGTTTTCCAGTGTCCCTGTTGTGGAGCCACCATTCTTTGTTTTTCGCAAGGTGGTTGGCCAGATCCAATATAACGCATCCAAGACTCCAAATGTCGGTTTTTCGACCAATGGAATCATCTAATCTAAGCATTTCCGGAGACATACATTGCAGCGTGCTCTTGTACTCACGAACATTGAATGCGCTAGTGTCGTTTCTGCGCATTTTGACATGCGCGTCCAAATCAGCTATCACTAAATTATGGTGCTTGTATTTTGCGGATTTAACAAGGATATTCGATGGTGCAATATCACCGTGAATAATGAGATTGTCATGTAGAAATCGCAGCCCATCTGCAATTTGCATTCCGTAGCAAACGAGTGTTTACTGTCCTGTGACAGAACCGTCTGTATTCCACGTTCGACAGAGCCTACGTAAATCATGCCCTATAAAACAAAACCACATCAACAGGGATAAGCAGAATTTTCCCACTTCTTTTCCAGAACTGCTCAGATTTGTTGATAATGCAATTCCTCTTTCTGACGTGCGATGAGCGCTAGTTCCCTGGTACTGGTGCAGTGGTACCAAACTCACAGCGTACCCCCGAGTTAAATTCTGCACAACTGAATTCATACGCTAAATTGCGATCCACATGTTTGTCTCTAGTGGAAATAATGTTCAAACTACATCACGCAAAAAACAAAAATGAAGTAGATGCTTTTGTGAAGATCGCTTGGAGAACAGTCACCTTATGGAATCTAACCAGGTGCTCGTGCTTGAACGTAAGGAGCCTTTTCCAGTTATCCTGCATCGTTTTCCACCATTCGGCATCGCGGTCAACTTCTTCTTGTGTAAACTGGACACTTTTTACCGCAACCACTGGTTTTCCGTAATAGTCCCCAGGATCAGTAATTTTTGCCTGGTAGACGATACCAAACGCGCCGCGGGCTAAGTAGTTCTCCTTGGCAAAATAATATTTACAGCTGCTACCAAATGTTTCTTTTTGCCCTAGGGCTGCCATATCTCTCTCAGCAGGATACCGGAGCTGAAGAGCAGGTGTCGCCAACTTGTTTGCGCAGTAGCACTCGTCGGAAAAATTTTGAGAACCCCGCACAAGAGAACTTACTGTCTCTCTCAAGTCGCACACAAGATCTGCTGCTGATATCCTATCGACACTATCCACAATGAAACATCGCCGGATGCAAGAAGCGAGAAAGTCTGGAATGGCATTTGGTATAAACGGCAGCCATCCGTTGATCACCAGTCGCGCATATTCATGGTGGTCGAAGTCTTGTTTTTCAGTTTTTATCTGCTGCGTACTGTGCTCTTTATGAAGCCATTCACCACTCACTCCAAATGCAGAGTTCGCCATTTTTAGTATTATACATCCTAAGCTCCAAAGATCTGTTTTGCTTCCTATTTTTTCGACGGTTGTCTCGCCTATGAACTTCTTCATCATTTCTGGTGACATGTAGCGATAGGTGCCCACAAGGCCAGGGACATCTCTCACTGTCGTAAGTGGTCCGAACTTTTGCACAATGTCATCCAAGTCCGAAATTAGCATCGTTTTATGAGAGTTGCTTGTATGTTTGACAAGCACGTTCTCCGGTTTCAAGTCTCCATTTATCATTCCTCTTTTATGAAGGTAAGCCAGTCCGTCCGCAATCTGCAGCGCGTAACAGAGTGCTTCTGTGTGATCGAGCATCCGTTTCCGTTTATCTTCCTTCGCTTTAGCCATGTATTGCGCCAAATGTTCGCCTGCGGTGGAATTAAAGGGGTATTTATTCTTTCAGACATCACAATGTCTTTTCGAGTTTATGTGGCTGGAAGAGTGAAATTCGTTTTTAAGCTTATAGCTTCGAAAACGGTTAGAACTGACAAAGCACACGATTACTTTAAACGTGCAGGGACAACGGATAATGCCGTTATGTAAAGGTTGCGGTATGTAATTTATCTGGCGCCCGGAAACAGTATTCACTGCTGGGCCTCACAGACTAACGTGCGCGTCACTTGCTTAGCGTTATGTTGAACGAATCGATATGTAAAATCTCTCATTTGTTTATCAACATCGAGTACAACGCAGAGAAAACATTTCTGCACTGCGGTGTTAGTTCTTGTTAACGCCCACCCACCTCTGTTAACGTAATCCATCAGGAATTCAACACTTACTCCGCCTGGAGCTTTGTGAATGGTTACTTTGTAGTACGAAATTAGATGTCGATGGTCGAGCTCTAACATTTTTCTCCACCTACTACAAAGTAATGCTCGATTTTTTATTTGCTCGGGCGTTTTCGGCACCACTTTTACTGCAAACGTTGCATCGGGAGAAATGTCTTTGGGCTCGGTAATCGTTGCTCTGTAAACAGAGCCGTAGGCACCTCTGCTGATCCAGTCTCGGGGGTGGCACACGTACTGGTACATCCCATAGATGTCGTGCACAAAAATCTCTTCTTTCTCCGGCGTGGTGTCATCCTCCATAATTTTATTCCTTCAATAACATCAGAAGTGTTTGCGCACAATACAGCTACATGCATTATGTATTAAAACAACCAATCTCGTCTCGTTCGTTAACTCGCGCTTTAACACTCGTCATCCTCCATAATACAAGTGAAGATTGATTCTCTGACTTGGAAGGAGTACGAGAGTTCTGTCTTTTTCCGTGCGACGCAATTAGTAATATAAGCATCGACGTTTCGTATTGCTGTTATTATACAGGACTTATCTGATGTACTACAGTGCGAAAATAGTCGCAGTCTCAGTTATGGACAAGCTTTTCACATGTCAAGGGCACCGCGATATGTATGTCCGCGCTTATCTAATCATGATTAGCAGCAATGCGTACTGTCTGGCAGTCAAAGTATTAAACCACGAATACAGAACTCACAAAGCTTGAATCGGCTTCTATTTGCTGAACACTTTGCTGAATGCAAGCCTGGTAATCGTGCTAACGTAAATAAGCAACTGCATTGACAGTTTAAAGCAGCATTATGTCGATTCACGAAGTTCAACTTGCAGTATACAAATACCGCTTTTGTGGTTTGCACTCAACAGGACCTAGAGATAAGATTTAGGAACGATTTTCTTGTTTCTTTTGATAAGCAAGTTAGATAAGTATTGGAGTACGTAATGGGATATAAATATGAGCGTGTGTGTTGTATCGTGCTTTTTTTTTGAAGCAACGATTGGTAAGAGTCATTTGAAAGCAACAAGATATTGCAACGATAATGCTTCTTTGCTATAAATTCAGAGGTTGCGCACGACTGTAACAGCAAAGTACGGTGGACTGTTTAAGGAACACATCCGAGTCTTGACTAACCAATTTGGTCGGCGTTTGACTGAATCGAGACAAGAGTCCTGGAGTTGGGATCTGGAACGACCGCCATTTTTTAGACTAATCAACCTTGATGAGTTTAGTAAATACTCCCCATTAGGGTGACCTTTTGGTCGTCCAGACGCTCTGTGCTTAATTAGGGGGTAAGGTGATAACAATACTGAATGCTCGGCATGCAGTCGACCCACTGATGTATACCGGCATCTCACCGCTGTAATAAAAGTTGAAAACGTTTTGGATCGAGAATGAATGCCCTGCCCGAATACTGTTTCCCCGCGAAAAAAATCAGCCCTTCGAAAAAGATTCTGTGGTGCGACTGAGTCGACTGTATCGGGTTAGTTCCTCCAGCAAAAGAGCCCCGGCGGAGACAAAAATCGTTTTACGAGAAATAAAAAAATGGAAAAATAGGAAATATACTTTCTCGTTTCTAAGCAAGAAATGGTCTTTCTTATTTAGAACATTGAAATAATTTCAGCGTATTTCGTTCCTAAATAAGAAACGTTTTTCTGAAAAGTACAGGAAGAAGAAAAAACAGTAAAGGTTTCTCGTATAGGAGATTCTGACGTACGCCGCATCCTTTCTGTTCCGGCTAGGTTAACGTAAATGGCACCCAGACTCCAGATGACAAGATTTCCGTTTCGCGGAGACATTTTGTTTCCGGGGAAAAATATCCGGGACTACGGTTCAAACGGAGAGGAATAGTAAACCAGAGGAATACTTTTAGAGTTTGAGTCGCCCGCATCTGAGACAAGTGGTCACCTGATATACTCGTACAAGACGGAAGTAGGTATGACTTACTTGGAAAGAAAATAAGTTGTCTGAAAAAGTCGCGAAAGAAAACGAGAGACTATCGCCTAAACTGATGCCTCCGGTTACAGAATCGGATTTCAGCAATTTTCAAACGTGGGCGCGAAAAAACCAATGTCAGAATCAAGAATATATGGCAAACGTGCATCATAATTTGCTCTTTCACGAACATGCCGATATATTCGTATGAAAATTTTGCTGTTGGGCTAGTTTTTTGACTGTTCGCCTGTTCCTGGTGCTGAAGCAGGTTTTTGTGTATTGCAGTATTTATCTCGTAGCCAAGCTCGTCCACAATACTACATCATAGTAACTGTCCTGTCGTTAGCGTTAGGTGTAAGTTTCCATACTAGCCTATTACCTCGCCAGTTACCCTCATTTCAGGCATTCACGGTAAGCACCGAAGTCTTATTGTTAACAGCAATAACGGTGTCAGCTCCTTAGTAATTAACTATTATGTTGAATATTAAATACATACATTTTCAAAAAATACGACCCCTGTAACTACGCGCAATAGGATAAAGACGATCGATACGCTTTGCGTTTAACTTCTCAGTCCGACGGCTAAGACCATCGACTACTCGTTGAACTAGTTGACGATGACACCGATGGTGGTCCGGCCTGTCTTCCACCAATTGTCGCATACGACCTTCCTCTCTCCGGACCTTTCATAATTTTCAGCTTTTCCTCTTCTTTGGGTAGTACGACGGCATCATAGCTTGGAGGGTTATCATCAATACGGCGCTGTTCCGGTTGGGTACCCGGTTTCTGCACCAACCGAGTTGCTTGGGGCCGGACAGCGATGGGAGGCTCCGTTCTATGGACTGGATCCCGATGGTTCCGGTTGCCCATGCAGTTTAGTTTGCTCACCGTATTACCGACCGCGCCCAGAGCGCTCGGATTATCGGGAGTACGTTGGCGCATGCGGCCGCCCAGGCGGCTGTCGAACAACAGCACCAGGATGACCATGAACGCGGCCATCATGGCGATTGTGGTTTCGACGATGAGGAATTTGCCCCAGGCGTCTCGAAGGTACCCGGAAAATATCTGAAAATGACCACAATCGGTAACTTTATCGGCGTGCAAATTTTTGAATGCACATTGTTATCAGCGTGTACTTCAACAAACTTTGGCTAACAAGCAGAGGACCGAAAGACAATAAAAGATATTAAAATTTTTGTCATTGAAGCTAAAACAGCTTCCCAATGGGAATAAGTATTCGAAATCTGACAATAAAAAGAATAACCTGGCATAAGCTTTTGGTACTTGGGAAACTGTTCTTCTTGATAGACGAAATGCAAAACATGTGCGAACGACTGAGTTTACCTGTAGCACAGCACCAACACCAACGGTAAGAACAGCGACTCCAGCATTGGTAACCGCCATCAAGCAGTCCATAGCCGATTTGAAGCTTTCATTGGGAACGCTCCTCGCTATGCACGCTGGAATGAGAATCGACTGCATCGCAAATGCCGTTCCCATAAAGAAGGCGAGTAAAGATAAGGACTTCAGCATGAACATGCAGGAGAAGCCGATTAGCAGAAGTCCGGCCGTCACAGCGATCCACAGGTCCTTCCGGTCCCAGTAATCCACCATGAACGCCCAGATGGGAAGCAAGAAACCAGTGAAAAAGATCAGTCCGACAACCGAGCTGGCTTGAGACTCGGAAAAGCCTAAATCCTAGAAAACAGATCTCTATGTATGTCAAGCACAAGCACCGGCCGCAACATTCAAAATAATGAGGAAATAAGTAACGAAAACACCTTTAAAGTACTACTTTATCAATTAATACATTATTGAATGAAACTATCGATAATCACAAAATCATATAAAGATGATCCGTTGCTGGATTTGAAAGTTTTGAGATTAAACATATTGTATTCGTTTGGTGCATAAGTTTAAAGGATTTACTACGAACACTGTTCAAATATACTTACGTATATTTGAAGACTGCTTTAAGAAAAACTGTAACTTTAGCCTTCGCGCCGTACCTGAATCATTTGTGGTGCATTGGCAATGAAGATCTGTATACATCCAACAAAGAACACGGAGAACCCGACCAACCACCAGTACGATGCCGGCGCATTCTGCCGACTAAGCGCCCGTCTCCAGTTAACCGAATCCTGGAAGATCTCATTTTGCACCAGTGCTGCCACTTGATCCCGTTTCTCCGAGCGGCGCAACGCGACGCAGAGAATGATAGCCGGAACGAAGGAAACACACGCAATGGCCACATCAACCCACAGTGTTCCTGTTAGACTGAGATGGCTGCCCAGAGAACCGGTGATCCAAAAGGTCAGGGCTCCTCCCATGTCGTAGAAGAGGACCAGTCCGGTGATGTATAAAGAGTCTTCGTAGTGGACAGAGGTTTTGGATAGGATCCGGAGGGCGGCGCTGAAGTTTAATCCACGTGTGATGCCTGGGGAAAATGTTTGTCATTTAATGTCAGTCACTTTGTTGGTTACTTACGAACTGAATGACCATGCATATGATTATTCGCAATAGAATTAAGTTATTATCATGTTTATTCGTTCACTCTTTTACTACCGTAATTTAAAGATATCTGTAAACTAAGCATATAGATTACCAACATGATGATGACATGTACATGTTACAATTGTATGTGCAAAAAGCTTGATGTCGCTGTTTGGACAAAATACTATAAAACATTGCAAAACATTTTAAATAAACATTGCTCGTGAACCAATACAAAAAAATGAACAAGTAACGGAGATCGTTCATCTTCGTTGTTGCAGAATGTTTAAGACTTCTATGTGTGCATAATAATATGCCGACTTAAAGTATGTAAAACAGCTATATAGGTCCTCGACTAACCTTGCACAGCCCGGGCGACAAGCATCGTTGTTAAGGCCTTGGAAATGGAAAGTTGACTGCCGATTGCCATAACGACCCTAAGGCAATAGCGCAAGTGAATAATCATGACTAAGACGTGGTCTGCACAAAGAAAGATCAGTAATCTTCTTTGTGCCAAAAGCGTTTATTGTTTAAAAAGGAAAGTAGCGCCTTGATTAGCGTAATTTACAGATATATGTACACGAAATACCCGCGTCTGCCAAATGCAGAAAAACACTAAATTCTTCCAAATTTTGTGACCAAGGTCAGCAATAACAGCAAAAAAACAACGACTAAAAAGAAAAGTATGTCTTTTTGCAGTAATATTATTTTAGGTTTGTATCAGTTTCGAATCTAATCAGCGAAAGAAAGGCCTCCTAATTTCCGATTATGGTATTTTGCGCGGTGACTTACATGGCAAGAAACGAGCAAGTATAAGTCACCACACACACCGTCGCCGTTCCAAACCGCCGCAACACCCACTGATAAAACGGCGCCGTCACCGCGGTGGCCAGCGCCGACACAGCATACAGTGCATTATACCGCAACGGTCCAAAATGCAAACAGGGATCATTATCCGCATCCTCAATCTCCTTGTCCATCGCCGTCAAATCCGACTCTTTTACCGCGACAAACTCATTCACCTCTTCGTCCTCCCTCCCTGGGGTGGTTGTCCAATGTTGTTTGACAAACTCCGGAATTGTCGGCCGATGTTTAAATGTCCTGTCATTATCGGGCTCCTCGGTCGAGGACGGAATTTCCGGTTCGGGAGCGTTTTCTGGAACTTGCTTCTGTCGGCCAATTTTGTTTATGCGTGATTTTCCTTTGGATTCTTCAGTTGTGGATGGGGTTTCCGGTTCGGGACGTAGTGTGATTGGTTCGTTTTCTGGGACTTGTTGCAAGCGGCCGAGTTTGTCTTTACGTAACTTCCCTTCTTGGATGAGTTTGTAGACGGATTGGCAGGAGGTGGAGTTACGGAACTGGCCGGATAAAGCGGCCGGGACTTGGTAGAGGTATTCGTCCATTAGCGCGCCGAGACAGACGGCCACGATGACCGTCCATTTTAGACCCATTTCTGGATAGTTCTCTGTGAATGCTTGCTGGGAAATACCCCAATGTGGAAGTTCGCAATTCGAGAGAATCTGATGAAAACTCTTGAAAAACACAATGTTAGCGTTATTTGATCATAGTATACATGAATTAGTTAAGTAATTTTAGATGTATTCCAAGTTCTTCGTAAAAATTACTGAGAAGACCCACTGGAAAAACCATGATGTAATGCACACGAAAACCTGCCGCATCGCCGAGAACGGCGCAACAGTGTTTACCGAAAACCCTAGAAAGATGTGCTTTGTGAAAAAACGGTGTCTGAGAGAGAGCGCTGTGTACTGCTTGCGGCGATCAAGCACGCTGTGTTCAACAAAAATTCCTTAAGGCGTTCTTTTGGACTGAATGCTTTCCACTATATTAGGCTAATCAATAATCGATGATTTAGTAACGGAATAAGCGCAAAATTTAATCGTTAAATGAGAATTTAAATGCGCTATTGTGCGTGAACTCAGCAGAAGAACTCGCAGTTTCATATTAATTTTGTTAGCAATAACAACCGCCCATATGTATAATGAAACGACAAGGATTCCAAACGTAGTGCATGCAACTTCCGGCCGGCATCTAAATGCACCTTTGTCAGCAGCATTCTGAGTTACAATATTTAGGCATAAAGAAAACCAAACAAAAATGAATAAGAAGTTTAACTGCAAGAGCCTAAAAATCGCTGTTGATAGTCGGCCGCTGCGTCGGCGGCAACGATCCCCACCGCATGGACTGCCGCTTCGACCCAGACCCCACACTATCATCAAGGTCATACACCTCCACCGTCTCCTTCACCACAGTCCCATGCCCCTTCTCTCCAAAATCCACCCGAATTGGCGTCACTTCCTCGATAAACGCCGCCCTCCTCCTGCTCTTCTGGGACGGGGTCAAACTCCTCCCACTCTTCAGATTCAAACAATTAATCACCGCGGCAAACAACAACGCTAGAATGGCCATCCCCGCCAAGAACAAGGCAAACCGCAACCATCGCCGATCATCCCCGACGGGCAGCATGTCCAGTATGGCTCCTGCGCCCAGAGTGAGGAGCCCGGTGCTGGCGTACTGGACGAAGGTGAGGACGCCGTTGGCGATGCCGATGGAGCGTTGGGGGATGATTAGCGGCAGACAGCTGTAGAGGGTGGTGGGGAAGATGGCGTAGGACAGGCCCATGAAGAGAGGTAGAACGAAGGGGGGACAGGCAGGCGCCAGGAACAGCGCTAAGCCGATGATTAAGAAGAGACTGCTGATGGTGATCCACCAGTCGCGGTGGCCGAATTTGTCCATGAAGATGGCCAGGATGGGGGTGATGAGGCAAATGTCGTAAATGAGGTCGACGATCAGGCTAGAGGCGGATTCGGTGCGGCCGTATAGTTCCTATACAAAATGCGGGGATTAACGTTGAAGATTAGGAAAACGAAGCACTCATTTAAATACACATATATGAAAAGGTACAGAAGTCTGGAATAAAAGTACAATAAGTGAACTTCACTTACCCCAATGAGCGCCACCCCGTTGGCGGTGAACGTCGACACGCACCCATACAGCCAGAACGCCACAATCACCAGGCACCAGAACAGCCCATTCAGATTCCGAAACGACCGCCCCGCCCCACTTCTCGACCGAGGAATCCCGCTGTCCCGGACCCGTTCCTCCCGGTTTATCAATCCCACAATGGAGATGCACGCAAACAACGTCACCCCGAACCCGATCCACAGACAATTGGATAGCCCGATGCTGGTCACCGCCATGCCGAGAATGGCGTAGGCGGTCGCACTCCCGAGGCGGGCGCAGAGAATGTGCAGGCCGAAGGAGAGTGCCAGCTCGTCGTACTGGAACCAGGCGGCTTTCATCTGGTGGCAGACGGTCACGACGGTTCCCGCGCCGATACCGTGGATCACGCGACCGGTCAGGAGCAGAGCGAAGGCTACGGTGGTGGAAGTGGCGTAACTGCCACCGGCGAACATGAGGCTGTGAAAGTGAAAGTTTACATGAAACAGCTGCAGAAAGTGCTCGCGAAACTTATGCTTTTCTTTAAAAAATCATATTTAAATACGATTGTGCTTAACGTATTGAATTAATTTCAATTGTGCTTCGGATTTCGTTAAGAGAATAACTCACGAGCCAGCAAAGATAAGCACCAAGGAAATCCAAAGCGGCGTAACCGGTCCATAATGATCAACGCACAAGCCTGCTACAATCGCGGACACTGCACTTGCCCAGGAAATGGCTGCGAAAAAGGAGTTGAACTGCACCATATCCAGGTCCAGACATGTCTGATCCGTGCCATTTATACAGTATATCGACTGTCCCGTTAGCCGCTGTACTAACGGCGACGGTTCATCATAGAAGAAATCCACACAAAAACCGATCACGCAGCAGTAGAACAGGATAAACCACCGCTCTTTTCCCATCCTCTCAGTTTGTTGTCTCTAAAGATTTAGAACATTGCTTCTGACTAGACAGATAAATATCATACTATACAGATAAATCGTCCATAACAGTGGATGTCGCATGCTGTTATGCTGGCACACAGTTTTTCGTTACATTTTCCGCTGTTTTCTTGAAGCCCGAGGCGTTGTATGAAGAATATAAAAGTTTTATGCGCTGTCGAATCAACCGGCGTATGTACGCCAAACATATGCCGGTACTGTGTACACTAATGTTTTTTCTCTCACCATGCTTCTTCAGTTAAAAGCCCAGGGCATGTATTTTCCCGCACACCGAGAACGGTAACCCAGCTTAAGGTGACTTTTGACTGAAAGATGGTAGCATTAATTCAGACGAAAAAGCGATTCTATGTAGAGCTGTGGCATATCCCTAATTTTTTTGACTGCCGATCTATCTTTATGCACCTCTGTTCAAAATTCTGTACCAAAGCGCAGAGCATAAACAAAGGCGAAGATTTCACGATTTTGAAAGGTCGTGGTTTGAAGATTTTTGCTTTTGGCTTGTGTAATGTCTGTAAAATGAGTAGTTGATAAGGTTGTTTAGATTACTAGCAAATACAATCGAATCAAGTAGCGGGCGAAACTAGCAAAAAACATGTTTTCTTTTGGGACCATTTAGGCATTTTTGCACGGGTCGGATCCGTTTTACATACTGGCGGAACGCACTGCGTAGATTTTCGCCCTGTCCCGTCTTGTTTTCAGCCGGAAATCGACCTGCCAGTGCGTGAACCACATATCGTTTGGCTTTGTTCAGCGGGACGTATTCCACCGATTCTTCATATCGTCCCCATATTTTTTTACTAGTATCTCATATCATAGAATTGATCATAATACCGGGAGCAGTCCCGGGACAGTAAAAACACCCGAACAGCAATAGCTCAAATCGATCCGGTTCTATTTTCGGATAGCCCATAACGCAAAACGGTGCCACTGACAAGGGAACCACACGAGCTGTCAAATTCGGATCTGCTTCACTTAATTACAGTAATTAGTGCTCGGTACTATGATAATTTACAAATACAGTCTGACTGCCCTCGAGATCCTGGAAACGGGAAAAAACAGAAGGTAAGGAAAAGGAACTCTGCCGCCATTGCAACCGCCTCATGCGCTGCCGTAGGCTACTGCACTAGCTTTGCTACCTTTATTTTATCACTGTTAAAACTGTTACACGGCAAATCGCCATAGTACAATGCTGCAGTGTGTGGTGCTGTTCCTTTTTTTCCCAGTCTCCGCGAACTCGAGGGCAGCCAGATTATATTCTTAAATTATCATAGTACAGAGCACTAGTTACTGTAATTAAGTGAAGCAGATCAGAATTTGACAGCTCGTGTGGTTCCCTTGTGAGTATTGGATTTCTTCGAATAGTTCTCGGTGTTTTGGCCACAAACAGAAACAAATCTTTTCTGCCCTTTGCGGGCGAAAGCGTCAACTGTACAACAATATCGACATAATTTCTGTCTCTGTTGCTAAGAAAATAATA
>JAQGAU010001977.1:0-17066 GCA_034698045.1 Paramacrobiotus richtersi | reverse complement strand
TTACAATGTTCTTCACAGATTACCTGGGAATTCCTGTACATAACATTGAGAACATTCGCTTTATCCAGATCAGAAGTTACAATCGAACCGTCGGCTACTTTTAAAGGTGGCAGACCGGTGCGATCGGAGGAATTTTTAATGTACCGCCAGAATTTGGCGGAATTGTTACGTGAAGATGTAGCAACTTCCCTAATGCGACTACGTTCAAAACTGCGGATCAGCTTCGACGCAACGTTCGACATATCCTTCCACTTATTTTTCAAAATATTTACCTCCGAAGGCACAGAACCTTTGAACATGGTGGCGCGATACCTTCTAAAAGCTTGATCCCGTTCACGCACTGCTCTTTTTACATTACGTGGGTATTTCACTTTACCGAAAAAACGAATTTTGGAGTATTCAAACAATTCTCTCGCTTTCTGCAGAAAAATTTCCTCAAAAAGTATCGCTCGTTCATTAGCATTCTTAGACCAAAAAAGACCAAGCCAATCGACTGATGCGAGAAAACTATTAAATGGTTCAATATTTTCGTTCACAATATTCCACCTCTTCGGTACAAAAGGCTTTGATTTTCTTCGCTTTTGTATCAAGATAAGCTGGAACGCGTGGTGATCATTCGTAACTGACGGCGGACTAATAGGTTTCAAATCTTCAACAAAATTTTTCGGAGACAATATGCACAGATCTACACAGTTGTGCTTTCTTGTTGGAAAGTTTACAATCTGATGTAGGTTAAACTCTTTCAGCGCTGAGAGCAAACATTCACCGGCGTCCGAGTGACCTTTTTTCGAATGCCAGTTAATCTCGGGTAAATTGAAATCCCCAAGAATTATGACATTATGCATCATTACTGGTGAGATTCGGTTACGAAGATGCTCGGTAAGCAGAGGAACAAGCACCTGAACTTTTTTAGGTGGCAAATAACAACAGGCAAGGATTTTGTTCAGGGAGGGTATTTCAACAAAAATTAATTCGAACGAATCAGATTCAAGATCGTGCCTTCTAAGGCCTTTCAGATTTTTACGTACTACGAGTGCTACTCCACCATAACCATCGTCTCTCATTCGCCTGAACACATTGTATGATCGTAGGTCAGCAAACATGGAGTCTGTGTACTCTTCCTTATCCCAAGTTTCAGTTAATCCAGTAATGTCACTTTCGGAAACAAAACATTTGATTTCACTGCTCTTGTTCTTTACGCTATTCACGTTACAGCATCTGATCTTCACGTTCACAGAATTTTGCATCCTGTTCGAATTTAATGCGGTAAATGGTATATATCTGTTAACGTCATAGTTGTTATGATTAAGGCGTGCAATTGTATCCGTATTCTCAAAAGATGTTAAACTAATCGGGCACTGGATCCGTTTTTTCGAAAAGCACTATTATAAAAAACCCTGGAATTCCGCATTTTTTGAAAAACAGGACAGTATTCATGAGCAAACGCCGCATGCGGATTATCAGTCGTAAATATCCCAGCTTTCTTACAATTCACGCATACACACTGAAACGTATCAGGCGATTCTTTACAATCGTCAGACAGGTGATGTTTCGCACAAAATCGGCAAACTGCATCATTCGGACAATTAGCTGCTACATGGTAAAACTCACAACACTTCGCACATTGTGGTGCATAAAAATGATCATCCACTGGACACGAATACCATCCGAGCAACACAGACTTCTTACCAAGCAGAAAATTACGCGTATCTAAATCAACATCAATCACGAAAGCACATGTGCACCGATCTGTTCGATTACTACATAACCTTTTCACGATCTTCACGCTGGCGTCACAAGGCAGATTTTTAGATATCAACTCATCCAGAAAACTTTCGTCTGACAATTGTATCGGTACCCTACGCACTATCATACGATTTTTACGTGCCACAGGCTTTTCAACTGAAATTCCAAGTTTATCAGAGTGCTGCGCCAACAATTTTTCACCTTTCAGAAGGTCTTCACGATTCTCATACTCAACGATAACCGACTTACCAGACACTGGCTGGATCCTCGTAATTTTAGCGTTCTTCGTTCCATCAGGCATGGCATCGGCGAGAGAGGCAGAGAATTCGGCCATCTCTTTAGCAGATTTACGAGCTCGGTTCGATGGTGGCGGGTTTTTCGGTTTCAGCAGGAGGACGTTCTCGCTGCGTTTCGGTTGGACTGGCACGACAGAGGCATATGTTCGGCGTTTCGTATTCGGTAGGACATTGGTTTTCGTTGGCTCATGCTGGGATGACCGGGCTTGGTTCTGCTGAAGGGCATCAATCTCCATCAGGGCCGTTTTGTGCAGTTGAAGCAGTGATTCGGTGATGTGCAGCATGGCGCGACCGTCAGTTTGTAAATCAGAGTACTCCTTAAGCCGGGAACATGATGAGAATTTCGCCAAAAACGTATTCAGGTGCATTATGGATTGTGCAAAATCCAGAGTGGCAATATCGGTCGACAAGATGGAACTGTTGCTATTTTCCCCCATTTTGGGGGAAAGGGTCACAAAAAAAATCGATATAAAACCAATGCGGATACGCTTACTATACACGGATACGAGAGCTAAATTTAATCGACCGTCTGCGAGCAGCGCAAGGCGAGAATGCTTGTTTGTATGCTTGCTTGCTTGCTTGCTTGCTTGCGAGAATGCTTGTTTGTAAGGCGCACTTGCTTGTACATACTTCAACAACATTTCCGACACATTCCCGTGGACCGTGCTGGCATGTAAACACCCAGTTATCGCCATCTTTTGTTTCCTAAAACAGTACAACATTCAAAACTCTGGAAAAACACAGGTTCTTCTTACAAACCGTTGCTTTTCCGTAAGGAACCATTGAAACATTCATGATACTGTTGATCTGCTGCACGGTCGGATAAAGTTGGCCTTTGATAAAAGCGATGCTGTTGGGACACAGTGTTTCGTAGAACACTTCCAACAGGACGGGTTCGGCATCCTTAACCCGGTGGTGGCGATGCTTTTGATGACGTTTGCTGCTTACTTGAGTCAACGCAAACAACACGCAAAACAACACCAGACATTTGCCGATAAGCTCCATTTTTGCAAACCGCCGAAAGAGAGATCAGTAAGGCAATAATGGCACAAACTATGCTTAAATGTGACGTTTAGGTAGACGATCACTTGGGAACTCTCAGTCAGGTGCACTTGTCAGATGACGGTCACAATACAGATCAACATGTCTAGTGTACCGGGTTGTTACCAGACAAGAGCCTTATCAAACATGGAACTTTATCGTCCGCCGCATGTAACCGTTAATCATGTCGATAGCAAAATATCGATGCTTTAAGTGCATGTGTACGCAGAAGTTCTGCAAGTACAGTAATGTTTACACACTTCGAATCTTTATTATAAAAATCGTACCATGAACAGCGTGCGTACGTACCGTACAAACCGTAATATTTTCCGTTACATCGTCATACAACAGAACAACTCAGCTCCTGTAAAACTTCAACTCTTTATAATTTCGATTATTGCGTAAAACATAAGTATCTCCTACACGCGGTACTTCGGGGCATTACGGGACGAAGTTAATAACCGGAAAAATGCTTTCAACACGCTTTGTAAATAGTCAGCGGAATCTGTGTAGTCATTCTCGCTGTATTCGGTGGGTATGCGTGATTGTCAGTTCCAGAAAAATACAGAAGGTAAAATTCTTTAAGATTATGGCATACTGACAGTGAGATCCCACTTTATTATTATTGGTTTAATGTCTTCTGCAACGGAGCATAGCTCCCTCTAGGCAGTAGACAGTAATCCTCACAATGTATGAGGATTCGTGGTGTCATAATATCGTAACAGCTTCAAGTTGATGGCTGAAAAAAAAAGGGGAAGAGAGAATGAGAGAGATCACACATTTCGAGAAAGTCCTAGAAAAAAAAACAACAATCAGTACACCCATTCTCTCACATACACATTTGATGGCCAAATCTTGGGCTGCAAAATCTTTTCCGTCATATCTTTAAAAGTCCCAATTCTTGCGTAGGTTAACGTTCGTCGATCGCCACGAGCAGGGATATAAACGCTGACGAATCTGGTGGGTATCCCTTCTGATTTCAGCTGGCTCGCAATATGTTCGTTGTATTCCTTTATGCTCTTGAATCTGGAATTTTCCACGCGGGAAATTCCTCTCACACAGAAATCTGCATGTGGTTTGTGATGAACCTGTAGTGTACGTGCTAGCTCGCTTCGTGGTTCTTCATCCACCGTCTGAGAACCCCTGACTCCTTTGGGTGCCTTCTTCGTTACAGCTGCATACGATGGAGCCTTGACATTCGCCTGGGGCACGTCCGTCGTTCCAACAAGTCCATCATTTGCACTGGATGTTTCTGTGGGATGTATACGGGGTGGTTGAATCTTGACAGCTCTCCAGTCGTCGTCGTGTCGACCCCATTGTTTCGTCTCCGTTTCCAAAAACTTTTTCCTAGAAACATCACGGGTATTCTGCTCGACTTCTTCTACACACTCCAAGTGATAAATCCTGTCGCACATATCTTCCAGTGTGGAATTTAGCTGATTCACGATAGTACAATCCAAACCAATTTTACAGTTGCTCGGTGGGGTGGCCATTGAGACTGGTGGGGTGGCAGCTTTCAGGATGTTCAGCTGGTCCTCGAGATCCATGTTTTTGGCTTCCAGTTTCTGCACTTTCTTTTCTTGCTGGTTCAAATGATCAAGTAACTTTTTAAACCCCGGAATAAACTTTCTCCAGCTCATTTGTGGGTCAGAAAAGTCGAAAAACGTTTCAAGAGGGTCCATTTCAAAGAGAGCTAAATTTACGTGGCTGACGTGTTCAGATTAACTGCATATGAACTTAAACACTGATATTAACTAGCACACCAATGTTATATTTTTTTATTCACACTGACAGTAATATTCACAAAACCTTTGAAACGGCTACAAAAATACTTGAGTATAAAACTTCCAAACTGATAAAAGTCAGTCAAAACTCATTTACACGGTGGAACAGGTAAGAAAATTCCTGTTACAAGTGACATTCAGCAGAATATGCGCCGTATTAATTCGTATTTCGGAGGCTACTGTGAGTTTATGACAAGCTCAAGTTATGTCCGCTGATCAAATCGCCAGTTATGTCGCCCATACACATAGCGACTACTAGTCGAATTCAACGGTGTATGCATGTACATCCTCTCCCGGATCATCTTCCACAGGAAGTCCGACGTCTGCCCTTTCATTCCACTATGACGCCGTTTCAGCGGGATCCGGAAACATCCCAAATCTTTATCATAAATGTCAATGTCCGCCAGTTCCGCCTTGACCCGAATACAGCCCGAGACGGACGCTGCGTCGTAGTCCAGATTGTAGAACTGCAGGCAGAGATTGGCCGCTGACACGTGGGGGATGGCGTAGCAGACGGGAGGAGGATTGCGCACTGGAATGTAGCGATAGTAAAATTAGGGTGCGGAAGAAGGTGGGTTATCTTACCGGAAACGGTGCGGTTGATGACAACGTAGTCATCGATGGTGAAGATTAGCGCCAGGCCAATGTCACGTCGAAGGTATTCCAGCTCAAGACATCCTAAGCATGATATTTCACAGTTTTAGATATGGTTAATTACTTCGAATTTGAGCAAGAATGATGAGTTATTTATTTCCTGTTTTGATTAAGGTAATTAGCAATCAGTTTTCATCTTCTTATTTTTATATTTACATGTGAGTTGCCTCAAAATTTTTACTGATTTCGAAAATATAATGTTTTTCAGAAAACAATTTCACCATGGCTCTTCTGACGGCAAGAACAGAATAAACAAGAAAAACGCGTTGCTGAGAATTGTACTATACCTGTATCATTAATATGGAGCCGCGGGATATCCAGATGTCGACAGCAGGCGCAGGTATCATTCAGGCAAAAGCATCCATTATCTTTATGTTGTGAAGCCAACGCGGAAGCTCCACAGCGCTCCGCAAAATTTACCCGTTGCAATCCTAAATCGAATGGCAATAAGCGAAAACAGTACGTTTTCGATGCAAAATTCTTACCATTAGCGTAACCGTTGAGCGCGGCCTCTGGCCGATTTGGAAGTACAACACAATGCGATACTCCAAACGCAAGTGTAATTACAATAAAAACACTGATCATTGTCGAAAAACAGTGAAAATAACTATCGTAGTTTTTGTAGTGTGGCTGTTCAGACCCACGTGCAGAATGGCAGAATAATGGAAGGTAAGGAACTGACAAATGCACTCGATAACTTAAACAACATGCACAGATCGTACAGCATACAATAATGCAGCGGCTACAGCCACGCGAGAGAGTTCAGCGTGGAGTGTTGCGTAATCAGTTTGGGCAATCAGTAGAATAACATTCTGAAGACCGAGTCCAAAGTCCCCACTTCTCAAGCACGATGACTGGATGACCATCCAGTACTGCATTCATGGCTGTCTGAAATCCATATGTATCGTTTCTACATAAATATAACGACGTTTGTCGCTCTAGTTTACATTCTATAGCGTGTAAGCTGTTGTACGTACAGGTGTGCAGTGATCGCACTGATTGTGAGTATGGGGATCTCCCCTTTAGCATTCCGAAGTCTTTTTGCGTAGCAGAATCTTTCTAAACAAGTCAGTGTTGATCTGGCCTGTGCGCCAACCGGGCTAGCTAGCTTATCACGTTACGTACGCTCGTTCGTTCCCTAATTTCACTAATAAAAATCCTGTCTGTCGTCGTGTGCTTGTACTTGATCGTGTAAAAAGTAGAGTCACCTTTCTGAATCGTGATCTGTAAATCCACCACCTTGTATTCGTCCTGGCGAGCCTGACCGACAACCCAGTCTGAGTGTGAAACATCACACGTTTTTATACATTGAGATATTGTCAGGGCAGAGATAGTTTCAGGGCTGTGTGAAATGCCCGACGAAGTAGGTCACATTCATGCCGGAAGAACAAGCCGGCTTCAGAAAGGAGGGGATGCCTTTTCCGGACAGGGCCATTTTTGGCGGGAAAACCGACCCAGGGAGGAGGGTATTTATTCCGGTGGGCGCTGTATCTGTGGTACGGATTTTAACGCCGGTCACGCTCACGTGCGAACCACTTCGCATTCCGCACTGCTTAATGGAAACCCGGAATTAAGCATCTTCTTGCTATGATTAAGAACAAGACGATCCATTAGCCTGTTTACGGAAACAACATGGGTCGATTATTGTGATAGCTCTTACATGCAACCTTCTTTTTGTGTAACAGAGTCGCTTGAGCATATTCCCTATAACAATGAATCGGGATTAATTTCCTGTTTTCCACAGGCACGCGCCGTGGTTCACACCACGTGATTGTCAACTACAAGTGCGTGCACCTCATTTCCGCGTGTTCTGCAAGTATTCCTAGATGCTCTCAACTGTACATAAATTTCGGACGTTCGTTCACTCTTTGCAACCAGACACGACGAATTATGTACCCTTGCAGTTTTTGCATGTAATGTTGATGAAAATACGAAACCATGATAAGACTACGTTGTATTCTAACCGCCTGCGGCGAGCCATGTTGCATTTTCCCATTCGAGATGCGCTTCCTGTACAAGCATACAAGATTGTGTTACCGTTAGAAATACCTAAGAACCAGTTAAGCATCAGTTGTTTTCGCCGTTTGATGAGGTGACCCGCTAACAAAAGTGCGTTTACTTGCAACTACAGCAGATTTCTTGGCGATATTTGATCTTTTGCGCCGGACTCCGGTGATCAAATAGAAAAACCATGAACCGTTCCAACGACTCCGCATCTCCTGAACTGGGTTTTCATCCGCACCTGCTTCCAGCCGATCTGACACTGTTTACCATCGGTCTTATTGTCAACAGTTTGGTATTGATTATTCTCTTAACTGATCGCGAAATGCAGAAGAATGCGTTTGTTACTTACCTGACGAATCTGACGCTGGCAAACTTGTATCACATACTGATTGGCGTACCGATGAAACTAGTCATGTTTTTTTATGTCAGTCAACCACATACAAGTTTGTTTTGCTCGCTGGCCATCTATGCGCGATTTACAGCGGATGCGTTGATGATGCAGTGCCATGTGCTCATTTCTACCAATCGCATCTGGGCCGTGCTTTTTCCCCTCGGGTAAGGAATCTAAGGAAGATACTTATACACTACGTACACACTACAAAGCGAGATATCTGTTTCTTTCTTTGAACGCGTTTTATTTGCTACTACATGGTTGCGGCATGTGTCCGGAATGTTTAGGAGCTAAATGAAAAAAAGGCTTGCTAATAGACAGATTTTTTCATTTTACCACAAGTCCGGAATATTCACGCTAATTACGATTTACATTACGCATTTTTCACGGCTTCCTTATGGGTGTAAAATAGCTTTAAAAGAGAAGGGTGCGGCATATATGTATCGGTGATAATGTTTTAAAAAATTTAAATGGAAACAATGTGACAACACTGGGAATGTACCGTATTTTGTCACAGATCACGTCCTACGTTACATGCCCGAAATAAACCCAAAGTGTCTCCGTTTATGCAATTTTGCCTAAAGGTTTCCGATACATACACTTAAAGGTCACTTCAAGGCGAGCGAGAGCATTTTAATTAGACCTCTCAGGTTTCAAATTGAGGAATAATTGTGTGATTTATGTCACCTGAGCTCGCACGCGTCTTGGCACGCACGGCGACCGGTCCTCAGGCGTACAGACTCTAGACAGGTCTTAACTAGCTTGGCTGCAGGAAAGGGCGCTTACGTAAAGTGAAGGCACCGTGCAGGCCGAAGGTCTGAATGAGACTTGTATCTTAAGCCCGTTAGTGAACCTCTTAACGGGTAATTCTGTCTGCATGTTTGCTCATGTGTGAGAACATGAGCCAGTGTCCATTAAAACAACAAAGCCGCTCTCTAACTGCACTGGTTGTAGGTACCGCGACTGGCACAACAAGAAGACAGCACAGCGCATTTGCGTACTGCCGTGGATCTACGTGAATCTCTTAGTCCTACCCGGTCTCATCGTTGACGGTCAACTTTACCGAACGGAAAAGGACAACACTGTCTGCACCATTCACCCACACAGTCGTCCACAAGGAATGTGGATCCTGTTGATGGTATTGCTATTCTACATCACTCCGATCTTTGTCATTGTGACGTCATATCCGATTATCTGGTACAAACGAAGAGACCGCAACAAGAGGATCGAAGCCAGGAGTGAAACCGATCCGGAAAAGGTCACCACCGAGCAGAGACCCGTACTGAGGAGCACTAATCGGTCTGCTGGGTCGCGGTCATTTCTGGTGCTGAGCTTGCTGACGGGGTGTGTGTGTTTGTGTTGGATTCCGCAACTCGTGGAGTACGGGCTGATGCTGTTTTACCATACGCGGGTTCCCGGTTTTTCCGCTGTGGCGGATGCCTTATTCTCCTTACAGCCGGTGCTGGATCCGATACTGTTCGGCATGGCGCTCCAAATCTTCCGTGATAAGATCGAATTGTGCAGGAATGTCATTTCGAAAAACCACACATTTCGCAAATGCTTCTCGTTTTACAGTAGATGATTGAACTGTGTGGGGTCACTGGGGTACGCTCAAATTGCGCGGAAATGCGGCTTCTGTTGTAATGAAAATAATAATAAATTTTCGCATTGGTGCAATCAAATTTTTGTGCAGTTACATCCTGGTATCAACGTCCATCTTAAGGCACAAACGAAACCGTAGCCGAAACACACTGCAACATGGCCGCCAACGTCGATGTATATAATACGCAAGAAGAAAAAGACGCGCAAGAAACGAAAGTATAGTACCACCACAACTAAAAAAAGGAACAAATTACTGAGCGGTCTCGATCGCCTGCATTCACCATGTCACTGCTGATCAACGATCCGATTAGATGCGGGTAGCGGCGGTCTTACGACCATTTCACTTTGTATACAATTATACAGACCTTTTTTGGGGTAGAACTAATCCATGGACACGGACGGATGCTGTACGGATGCTGGACGGATTCTGGATGGACTCTGGACGGATGCTGAAAGAATACTTAGAAGTACAGTCAGAACCTAACAGTCAGCAGCGACGTTCCTGCTAGTAAACTTGGAACTTCCGGCGGTTGTGAAAACAACGCAGTAGATGCTTGGTTGCTCGCGTGAATGCAGATCCAAGTGTGTGATGCAAGTTTAGGATGTATACTCGTAAACAACGCTCGATTGACGTGGTTGCTTCTCAGTTGGCGCGCTTCTAATTTTCCTGCGCAAAAAGTTGCACAGTTCTTCACCTAATGTGCCGATTTCTACCGTTTTTAAAGTTTTTGAATGCCTAACACTCCCAGCCAAGAATATATGGAGTCGGGCCGATGAACTTTCATGTTAGTCATCTGTAAAGATTTTGCCGTAAAACTACCGTAAAAACACGATGGCCCAGAACAGGTTTTAAAAAATTTTTTCAGTCTTTTGTCCGGAACTTGGCAAATTACAAGTGTCACATCAGCACTTTGAGCCATAATTTCTATTATACTATGTAATGTCTAATGTCGGTCTTGCTAGAATCAGTGCCCGGTGACTTGCCAATTCCGTGCAAACGTGGATGCATGTGTTCATCGCAGAGGTTTTAGACATAAGACAAATCTAAACGAGCTGGTTTTAATTACATTACAACACCAGTTCATGCCCTTTCGAAAAATATTCTATTTGTCGCTGTGCACTATTGGCTTAACCGACGCCAGAACGTTAAAAATTTCAGGGATTTGTTCACAATAAAAGTTTATAAATTTAACGAAAACTAAACTGGTACAGTAATTGTACGAAGTGGAATCGGGTGACGGCATTTTGCATGTTATTACGATATGACGCCCTGATGAACTAGCGCAATAGAGCGAATCTGAACGAGCAGGTACGCAGCATAAGCGATTCCCGTTTTAATTTATGAGTCATGAAAAAATGTCTGCTTATACTGTCGTCTGTCATACCAGCAACGGGCTGAATATGCAGTGCTCTTATCGAGCTTGGCTTAGCTTATTTTTGAGAGGAGGACTTGTTCAATACAAACGCAAGATATGTAGTTTCCGATCAGTTGTTACGAAGGTGTCAAACAAAATAATCAGGGAAACTTTAAGCGCCCCACCTAGTACCAGTATTTCAAACTATGGGACCGCAATCACGCGGCCGGCCACGTATCGAGTGCGCTGTAGTAGCAACAGTTGAAAGTGCCAAGCTTACCAGCGACAGCACGTCGCTGAAGACTTAATTTCAGGTCCTGACTTTATTCTTTCAGCATCCGTCCGGTGTCCATCATGTATCCGTCCATCCAGTATCCATCCATCCGACGTCCATCCAGCATCCGTCCGTGTCCATGTATTAGTACTACCCCCTTTTTTGGCCAGCGGTAGGTATTGTTTTGAGACAGAACAGAACACATTTCGCGAGAGCTTGTACAGCGCACATCCTGTTTCATAGTTTGTTGACTATGACTTTTCCGGTCTTAACTACCTTGGGGATATATTTTTCTTCTTTTGTTTACTTTACAAGTTTATTAATTAATTTATCCCCGCACAGAGCCAACGAAGGGCATGTGTATATCATTATTACAGTACTTATGTATTTCTATCATACAACTGCGTAGTAGCTAAACAAAGCAGCAGAAATTATTCCACGAATACTTTATTCTCGTCATGCCGAAGGATGCACAGGATAGAACTGGTTTCTTCTGCTCAAATATATCCCGACAAGAAGGACTCCCATGGTATAAGCAGTAATAAGCGTTGGCAAAAGCAGCCATTTCAATGAATAATCCGCGTTGGCATAAGCTGCCCATGAAGTCAGCATAAGGATGTTCTCCACAAGAAGCAAACCGTAGGAAAAACAGAATAACTTGGCACTTCTTTGCGCGAATCTACCGTCTATTCCATACCCCATGTTACGTTCCTTTATATCAACAAACCAATCAAAGAAAGTAGTCCAAGGAAAAAATACCCACATGATGATCTTTATCAGTAATACCTCCCACGGATATAAACACGTTAAAAAACGGGTTTCAGGAAGGTCGATCCAAGGAACGAGCATAAGTTCGTAATAATTCCAGCGAGGAATGAAATGATAGTAAAGTCCTCCAGTTACGAGAACAGCATGGGCAGCGAAAAGCGCAAAAATATATACTCCAAATTGATTGGAAAAAAGAACGAGCACGATAACTCGGACTGCCAGAGTCATGCAACGACCAGTCAGGTGAATGATTGTATTGGTGAATCGCCGGCATTTTGTTTCGGTGCGGTGGTATTTCCACAGCCTGAGCCGGAGTAGCCGGAAGCCATATGCTACAGATACGACAGAGAACAGGATGGATAGGATCTGAGCGGCATGTGTAGTTACGAAAAGGTGATGCTGCAGCTGTTGCTGTACTAGTATGTAGGATTGCAGAGTCATCTGGGGCAAAGCTTCCATAAACGATTCAACAAAACACAGACGGTCGGCGACCCTTTTGCAGTGTTTCCAGAAGAGATATTTATATCGTTCTTCTGCAGAAGCCGGTGATCTGGAACCACATGCGGATGTGGGGATGCCGCAGTAACGAAGGTATGTCAAATATCTACAGCACAAAAATGCAGGCACTGCAGCACCGAAAGCGGAATATCACTCGGAACGCTTCGGCTCACCTAATTACTGGACCCATATGCAGCAAATGCCCAATGATCGCCCAAGCCGGAGTCTGCCTTAGCAGAGCGCGAAGGGAGCCTATAGCATTACGGCATTACGGCATTACTACATTACGGCATTCTTTGACCATGTGCCGTGACTAGACACAGGTTTACTGTGATTGACAAATGTACAGACCATCAGCAACGTTGGTGAGCTCTGCAATACTGTTTTTGAATGGAATCGAACTTCGAACGGCAATAATAAACTGCGGTACCACGATGATTACTGTTGTCAGTCCGCACCATGCGAAGTGAGAATCCCTTAAATAACTGGCAGCGAGGTACCTATTGCAACAACCACCATAGCGGTTGTATACAAGATTGTAGGGCAAACACATACCAGTCGCTGCCAACGTCACACACATACAGTATCATGTGCACAATGATTAGGACTTTCCGCCAGCATAATGCGATGCTTGGCGGAATTGTTCGCTTTGGGCCCTCCAACGAAGCAGTGCAGTCTGAAAATGAACGCCCATGTACATATCATGGTGGGTCGTTGTATAGCCAAAAATGGCAGCAACGGCACTTGCCTGTTTCCGTTTTTTGATTGCCAGCCAGCCGAAGGTCGTGGTTGCCCAGACTGAAGGACCATGCGTTCCTTTCCTCGCTGGCCAACGATAAGCGTATGGTCGAATATTCTTCAGGATCTGATCGCCTCCTGATCATGGAGTAGGTTGATGACTGGCTAATTCGGTTGTAAAAGCCATTACCAGAATCAGTTGGCACACTGCTGGCTCGCGCAGCCATTCGGAATATTTATTTTTTCTGGACAATATTGCGCTTTTCCTCTATTTGAAAAAAACAGGAAACACTCTGACAGATGCCACGCGCGCACAAACTAAAAGAATTTAGCAACTAGTCGGCACATGCCTCATACTGCGGAATCTCGTAGCATCCGCAAAGTGTACGGATGATGATTACGTTGGTGCAAATAGGCCATAAAGAAAGTTATAATGTCAGTCGGTATTACGTAAACATCCGACAAGACTTCGTCGATGAATAGTAAACAGCAAGCAGATTTGTTTTATTGACAGAAAAACACAACACTGGAATTGATAGTATGTCGAAACATGGTGTACTTGCCGCGAAAATTGATCATACTGACTGTTATGCAATCGTTCGCGTGCAATCACAACTGGGTTCATAAAGACACAGCTAACAAAATACACATCGGCGCGCGAACTGACAAAGAGCAGCATTAATTTGACCGGGGAACACATCAGATGATGTGTGCTCTACGTACCGCACCAGAGTTCCGTGTCCGAGACTAAAATGGACTTCCCATGATTCTGGACAATTTGGCACTCTAGAGCATGACACGGAGGATAACAAAAATATGACCAGCATATATGTACTGAGAACGATGATCAGTGAGTGACGATTTTCTTCACGATCAACAGGACAGTAACGGAATGCCCACAAGATTTGTCCGCGTTTACATTCCTGCTCATGGCGATCAACGAACGTCAACAGTCGCAAAACATGGGCGTCTACGTTATAAGAGCATACTCCGTGGATACCGATGCGGATGGTTCACCCAGACGGTTTATTTCATGGAACCGCCAATGTATAAAGTTAAAGCATATGGAACATTTGGCAGGGAATGTATGTGCCACAATACATGTGTAAAAGAAGCACGCAAGTACATATCAAAAGCCATCGTCAGTTCAGCTGTGAATTCAGCTTTGATTGGCGTACCAGTGAAAATGGTGTTGGTTTTTTACGTCCACCAAAGCCATACGAATTTGTTTTGATCGCTGGCTGTCTATGCGCGTTTTACAGCGGATGCGTTAATGATGCAGCACCATGTTCTTATTCTACCAACAGCATCTGGGTCTTGCATTTTACCCTCGGGTGAGTACGACACGGTACACACTAGAAGGCACGGTATTTCTGTCGGGTACACACAATTGTTTAATTACTTCTGTGGCTACTGTATCATAAAAGCTCAAGAACTACTGTAAAGCAGCAAAATGGTGTGCCGCTCAAGGCAACATTAGTGTTTTTTGCTGCACTTTTCGAGCAGGTCAAATAACGTTCAGCTTCATATAACTGGATGCTTTCCCAGTTTATTTGTAAACACTTGCCAGATAAAATCGGACGAGTTCTCCCAGTTTATTACCATTTCTAACAACCAGATGTTCTTCCCGTTGTTGGTTGCTGCAACTTGCACATAACTGGACGGTCTTTGCCAACGTGATAACCTACTGTTACTTGCATATAATGCTTGACTTTCGCCGGTTTACTTGATTACAACGTGGATATTAGCCGACAACTTTTTTAAATGTCAGCCGCTTCTGCATGCCTGATTTGCTCCAGATACTACAGCTGACCAACGGACGTATCATTGTGTTACTGGCATGACAGTGCTGGTGCTAGAAACAACGACTACAGCTAGAACGTATTACTAAAAAAATGAAACCAAAAGAACCAATACCATTTCTAAGTAGCGTACGTACCCAATACCCACTCAGCTCTAACCCTAGCAATTGCCACGGAAAAACGTTGTTTTAAAAACGCAGAGGAGCGCGGTTCGCCGTCTCTTCTGCGCTGGATCGTGTTACTGGTTCTATCCGCCGGACCTATTCATCCGCGTTGAATCCTCTCGCCTGGCGTGGTTGTCCACATTATTAACGTTCCAATTCTCCTTCGGCTCACCGCCCACCTGTTCGGCTACCGGCACTGATCATCCTTCTCTGCGCACTTACATACGGTGCATCGCTGCTATTGCTAACCATGCTTCAGAAAACAGTTATCGACCAAGCATTGTGCGGTTCAGCACGCTGCGAAAGGTTTTCAATACATATGCGTTACTTCTCCTGGATCTCACCTACATGTATTTGAGAGTAAAAGTAACATTTTGTGTACGCTTAGTTTTTGTTACTGAGTACATTCGGTGGCCTCCTGCTTCGAATGTTTTGATCTTGCTTATCTTGATTCCCGAGTTTTCTCACTGATCTGCTTTTTTAAAAATAAAGAATCGGTATTAAAATTCTAACGTTGTCAGATTCCAATGCAATGACCTTATGCATCCACGGTTTCAGGCATTTACATACGAATGCATCCACTGGGGATCCTCTCACCGTAAACATCATCACAAAGGCTGCATTGATTGCCACGGGCAGGAATGTGCACGTTGACAGATCTCGTGGGTACAAGTACTCCGTCACTTTCCTGTTAATAATGATGAAAATCATTGATCGTTGATCATCGCTCTCAGTATGCTCCTCATGTTTCTTTATTTCCTGCGCTCTTAGATTTTACATTTTCCACACGGGGAATCTCCGAGACACACACGTCTGCGTGCGGTTTATGCGTTCTTTAAGGTGTTTAAAGGATATACCACAATATTATGTGTTTGCACACTGATCAATTAATGTTGCTCTTTGTTATTTCTCGTGCCGATGTTTATATGTTAGTTGTGTATTTATGAGCTGTTGTCATAACAGCCGAACGATTCCCTTATAAATTTATAAATTAGACGGTATGTTCGGTCCTCGCAGGAAGTGCGCTACATTGCGAGGTACTATGAATTCCAGTGTTGTGTGTTACTATCAATGAAATAAATTTGTTTACTGGACATTAATCTTGCCTAATGTTTGTCTAATGTTTACTACTGTATGTATTGCCGACTGACGCCTCGTATGTCTTTCTTGACGCACTGTTCGTGCATACGTGCATGGCATAGTTTTCGGATGCTACAGTATTCCACAGTTTGTGGTCTACTGCCAAATGAATGCACACTGGCGTTTTTGCTCGCGCGGCTTCTGTCAGAGGTTTTATGTTCTTTTTTATTTATTTTATTTTATGTTCAGAGCTAAAACTGATTGTTTTTTATGTTCAGTAGAGAAAAGGCGCAGTATTCTTCAGAAAACAAAATTTTGACGAATGAATAAGCGAGCCAGCAGTGAGCCAGTTGTTTCTGGTAATGGCTTGTACAAACGGAATCGCGAATTCTCCGCCTATTCCATCGTCAGGAGGCGATCCAATCCTGAAGAATGTCCTACCACAGGCTTCGCATTAGCCAGCGATGCATGGTCCACCTGCCGCTACAAATGTGTCCCTAAACCGGCCACAAGTAAGAATGAAACAGGCAGGTGCCATTGCTGTGGTTTTTTGCTACAGATGACCATCCGTATCACATATGGGTGTTCATTTCCAGATTGCACTGTCGCTTTTGAGGGCCCAAAGCGGCGGACAATCCCGCCACGTGTCGCAATATGCTGGCGGAAAGTTTTAACCGCTGTGCGCATGATCCTGTATGTTTGTGACCTTGGCAGTGACTGGTATGTTTGCCCTACAATTTTGTGTGAAAATGCTATATAGGTTGTGGGAACAGGTACCTCGCTGCCAGTTATCTAAGGGTGGGTCTCGATTTCGAAGCGAATCTCGATACGGTACGGAGGCGTGGCTAAACGAAGATACGGTTCGCGAA
>JAQGAU010001976.1:0-17067 GCA_034698045.1 Paramacrobiotus richtersi | reverse complement strand
TAAGGTTCTCAAGAGTTCGCGCTAAAAGATGTATGGTATCATACAGGAATGCGGCTTCCATCTAAACCAACATATCAGAATAATTCATGAGTTTATGCAAAAAAAACACCGGAAGCGAAAAACTGATTTTAGCAGCTGGTTTAGCGATCGGTTAAACAAAATCAACTGGACTTACCGGAATTATGTTGGGAACATGGCCGCGTTCGGGACCTTTTAGTCTTACACCATTATTTTCTGCGAATAGAATCATTTGTTGCATCTTGTCGGAATTCAAGTGATTGACCACATCGATCGGGCTCAGTGCAAACAAATTGAGGCCAATAAAGGAGATGTCCGTAAAATCATCCAAAAGGACATTCTGTGCGACAAGTCCAATATATATGATCAGAATGTAATATTTTGTAACGTGACACTTGCAATTGCAGCTAGCGGCAAGGTGTACATACCAACCCCATGAAAACGTAAGTATATGCGGCATCGTGCATATTGAGCTGGAACACCTATTAAACGAAACGAAATTTCACAGTACATTATGTTCGTGCTAATTAAACACAATCCGAATTTACAACATGTAGTATTATAGATCTCTGAAGAAGATGCTCAAAATCATTACCACGCACATTTTCTATGAACTGCGATATCTTTGCATCAGCAACGGCTACAAGAAAGACGAAGATTCCTTCAGATCGCAGATGGCGAAGCGTGTCCCGGTAAGTGGAGGAAATGTTTTTGTAGTACACTTCGATGGAGATGTTGTACTGCGCTCCATACATGATGATGGGATCAAGTCGAGGGACATCTGCCAAATCAAGAAAAAAATCAATTTTCTAATGAGCTAATTGGTTTGAAGACTATGCTTATAATTCAGCAACGCTAACAATAAAACTGTCTTTTCAGATCTATAGACCGTCTCCTTACTTTCTCCATGTAATTTGCAAACATTTAGAAAATACTGCACAATACATTTTTCTGCTTCGGATGCCACTTACCAGTTCACACTAATCTGGTTATTTTGATAAAATCTGAATGTTGTACCAAAAGACGCCGTCGTAAAAGTGCAGTCACAATAATTTATGTATGTAATTATTACCCTCATGGCTGTCCACAATAGCTGCGCTTTTGTTCAAACCAAAATGCCGTAGAATGTCGGTAACCGCTATACCAATCAAACGGTTACCGGGCAGTAGCGAAAACGTTGGTACGGAAAATGTTGGATCGCGTTGATGTACATCCATGCACATAAGATCCAAGCGATCGCATGCTGACTGAAAAAACGCCGCAGCTGCGGTATCGGTGGGTAAAATCTGGATATTAACACCATCATCCAGAGAACGGCAAACTTAAAACAAGAATACTTTATGAAGGATCGCAATACTTTGAACGATGAAAATAGAACTCACAACTTTGAGAGGCTTTTAGCAAATTTCCGGATTCGATGTAACTGACGACAGCAGCAAAATGGAAATCATCGCGCATAAGATTGATTTCATTTATGGCAAAACGTAGGGCTTCTTCCAAAAACCTTTCATTGCGATTTCCGCTCAATGTCATCCCTTAAACATACGCCAGGTTGAATGTAAAAGTGTGTACCTCATAATGGATTAAAAATGTGCACGTTACAAAGATGTGATTCTTAAACCTTGTATCTGTAATTATACAGATATGTGGTTATTGGAAGAATTTACGTTAGACTTGAGCATCAGCTTTAATTTGCCCTTTTCCGTACAACACCTTATAACGATTTCTTTCTTGTTATAATACGAAATGATCGGATAGTATGATTATCGTATTATTACTATATCTGCAATGCACTGCGCATGAGGTGAACTTGTAATATTGCCTCGATAACAATACATATGGGTCGAACTGTAGGAATATTACTGTAATTAATTGGCTTATCCTAACTAACTGACTACCAAAATCAGATACGCTTGATGCGTAACTGACATAGCATAATTAATTGTAAAATTTTCCGTAATATCTAAAACCGACATATTACATACTTAACAACAGAATCGCTACAAAATAACGATTTTTTTCGATGAACTATTCTGTTAGAATAATGTTCTGGTCTGCTACCGAGTTTGACAGTGCGGGAAAAAGCTGGCGATGCCGGAAAGAATAAATCCTTAGGTCTGAAGGCCTTTTGTCTGTTCACAGACTGATGCGGTTGCGATATTTGCGATGTGCACAGTTCCATTAAGACGGAGAATATTATAGCCGGGATTGCGTAAGGTATCATGTTGGAATTACTTATCAATGCAAACATCCGCAGGAATATAAAAAACATGCATTTGGGAAAAAATTTAAACAAATGTCAGAATCCAAGCGCAGATTTGCCGGCCGCAAAGAATGATTCAATCAAAGTGTATACAGTACTGGAGCATTTCAATTTGGTTATTGTACACAATGATCACAAACAGCCATAGATATATTAGAAGTATCTGCTGCAGTGTAATCGCAAGAATATTTTCGGCATCTATAGAAGTATGCGTAATACATCGTTATAAGGAAGGAGGATTTAATTTGGCACAAAGAAATCTGCGGCGTGTATGCATCCAGTGTTAATCACGGTATACGTATGCCATCTAAACGACCCGTTTGTATGTTTACGCGCCTACTGAAAAAACTAGGCAACCCTTAGCGAGCGAAAATGCTGGAGGTTTTGACTAAATATTTATGTAGACTCAGACCCACCCGTGTTCTGGTGGTGACAGATTTATAAGCTCGGCTTGCCCTTTCCGCATCTCTGAATCTGTCAATTAGTGCAGTCATAATTTTCACAGGACACACGCGAATTCAGGGCACCGCCTAACGAGTACGATCTCAAATTAGTCCTTCCAATAAATTTAAAAATGAGGTCTTGTTCAGAAATCAGACAATAATTATTTGAAAATATCCGTATAATTTAATTTCGTTCTGAGAGTACAATTGCTTTACCAAATCGTGATGGGATGGGACCCGATCATGAGCATACGCAACATACGTAAATAAGGAAAATCTAGAGATTAGCTTGTATGGTCTATCAGTTCCCAGACGTACAACTGTATATATATCCTGGTTGGACAAACGATAAGATAAAGGAGTCATGGACAAACGTATATTCTAAAGAGAATCAGAAAGAAGTTTGCTTGATTTGGGAATAAGTTTCGAATAATACGATCTTCTGCCCGGCAAAGCCTTTACAGTAGTTCTAGTCAGCTCACGTTGGTCCTAATACTGACCAGCTCCTGATCGGAATCATCCTTTATTGCACGCTGTTGTAATTTCGTTTCTCCCAACTGTAACTGGACTTCCTTGAATACCGTATTCCAGACACGTTGCAATTTACAGGGATTTATTTGTATGTAACACAGTAATACACAAGGATAGCTTTTTCATGCCGGTAAGTCTAACGGTACCGCAAATGCTGTTTAACGTTTGGCATTAAAACTGATGTTCGATACGTCACTGCGAATATAGTCATTTGAATTTCTGGTTTTCTTTGATTGCCGGTTTTTTGATGCTCCTTTTTTTCAGTGCGAATTTGTTCACGTGTCTGTATATTTTAATAAGGGATACCTCATAACTGCATCTGTGGATGTTAAACAATTAAACTATTTTTGCTCGAGAGGTCTTCAATAATTCGATTCCATGGCAAGTGTCTTTGGGAGACAGCACTGCCTACCAAACGCATCAGAAAGATGGCAAGCCTGCCTGACAAGTGAATTTCCATCATTTTCAACGATTCAATAACTGGCTGTGCATGTCACTTATTTTACACTACATACAACATTTTTTTCCATAAATCGCAGTCTACCGCAGTTTATTACTAGTAATCTCAACAGTATGTTAGTTCGTACGTACATAACAGTCTAAAACAAACAACCGGCAAGAGCAACCGCATTCCGGAAGGAAACAACGTCAAAATTAGCTGTACACCGGAAAGCAGTCGCCAAAGAAAATACAACAATGCAGGTAGACACCGAGCATCACCTTTGTTGGGCGGCAGATACCTGATACGGCAGCATCTGCCCCCAACTGGTGCCCACCCTGATCTTCACCTCCAACGGACACCCCTTCATCGCGTTCTTCATGCACCGCTCCACAATCTTCCCCACCATAACCAGGTCCTCTTTGACCACCTCGAAGATGAACTCATCGTGCAGCTGACTGACTAGGTATGCTCCCTGTATTTTACCATCTAAAAGAGAATTTTGCCTTTTTTAAACGGACGTGGAAATTCTCTATACGTTAGTTCAACACAACAGCGATTTGATGCAGTTAACAGCGATAACATAAATCGCCTGCATAAAGAACATTCATGCAAATCGAACACAGATTCCATTATATCACGTTTTCGAAACCTTTATAGATTCTTCTTTAAAGTTACTGTAAACTAGTACTTTTGAAGGTTTCTTTGGTTCGAAATAGATCAGAAATTCGAATGGTAAAGTTTTTCAACTTAATCTAACCAGGAATACAGTTACGCTCTATAATGTCCCCGTCTGCCCACCTTTATTAAAAGCATGCCACACCCTTTCCGGGAACATTTCCTGCAATTCCCGTTCAATGGCAACCAGAGCTGCTTTTGCGATATTGGCCGCCGATCCCTGCACCGTTGTGTTCACTGCCATCCTCTCGGCACTGGACCGCTTGTCGAAACTGGCGGTATCGTGGACATCCGGCAGGTAGCGTCGGTAGCCGGAAATGGTGGTTACGAAGCCGTTCCGTCGGCAATCTTCGACTACTTGGTGCAGGTAGCGACGGACGGCGGGATACGCGGATTTGAACGATTCCATGAAGCGTTCGGCATCGGCCTCTGGCACGTCGAGCTGTTCACCCAGTGCTGTGGCGCCCATGCCGTAAATCATCCCGTAACATATCTGCAATCAAGAAAACGCTTGTCTTTACTTGGTCTAATGAAGATACTACTGAAAATTACCATGTACTTTTGTATCGCTGTACATACCCGTTTGGCTTGCTGTCGCAAATTATCATCAACCGCTGACACATCGACACCCTTCCAATTGCTTGCAATATTCCGGAAGACATCTCCTCCACCCAACAACGCTGAGATCAACTGACTATCATTGGCTAAATGCGCCAAAACACGCAGTTCCAACTGCGAGTAGTCAGCGGAAAGAACTACACACCCTGAAACAATAAAGGAGGCGGTATGCTGCGAATAATCCACCACGAACGGAAATTTGACAGAAAAGAGATAAACGACCAAAACAAACAACAAGACGGTAAGAAATGCCCAATAAATAATACTGCAAAACAGCGACAATTAGACGCGTTCAGTAATATATCGATAATAATAAAGCTAAATGGAAAATTATAAACTGTTCATAAATTAAGATAAATCGGAAAGAAACTTATACAACAAGGAAGATATAAGCGCAACACAACATAAAATGGTACATGTTCTAAACTTCTATATATAACTGTCCAGTACAATGCTAAACATGCAATTACAACAACGAAATACATAACGAACCGTCACATGGAACAAACGCCGTGCGCAGACTAATCGCCATCCTCTGACCACCCTGCGACATTGACCTCTCCCCCTGGTCCACACCGAAATCCTTGGGGATGCCCTGCATGCTCAGTTCGGCCATGTGGACACGCCCCGTGACGGAGAAGGGACGACAGAACCCATGGATTCGGTGCATCTTCAACCCGGGGCATTCCGTCAATACACTCATTACGGGATCGATATAGTGTGACCGGGAGTACTCCAGGCTGCGGTACTGCATAATTAACGCCGGTAAAGGATGCACATCCTGTAACGAATGACACACTACTACGATGCATCGAAAACAGTTGGAAAATTATGTATAGGTCATACACACGGTCATAACAACAAAGAATATGCAACTGTGTTCCGTGCATATTTACTACATTCCTTCCTCAGTTACCTGTAATTTCGTCAAAACATCCTTCGCCGTCGAATATCGCACCTTCACCCGTCCCCCCACCCTGGTCTCCACCCGCGCCCCGAGCGGTGGATCCAGTTTCAACCGTTCAAACAGCACCATCCCCACGGAATCCGGACTGTTAATGACCAACTCTTTCCCCGCGTACTGCACAGCCTTCTTCTCCAACAGCTCCATCTGGTCCTTCACCACAATCTCCAGGCGTCGACACTCCTTCATCGACACTCCGAACCCGTTCATCTCCAGTCCCAACAGGCTGCGGGTCATGGGCATCTCGGTGCTGATAAACGCATCCCACAGACCTATGGCTTTGAGCTTTTTATGAATTTCCGAGAGAAGCAGACGGGAGGCAACGACTTCGATGGCGCAGCGGGTGCGTGCAGAGACGGCGGTGATGGATACGGCGGTGCCCAGGCTCGAGGCGTCGCGTTTGTATTCGGGAATTTCCTGGGTCATGTCGGTCATTCGCGGGAAATGGTGGGCCATTAATTCCTACCAAAAAATTTTTCTTTAAACTATAATAGTTAAATTTATACAGACCAGTGAGACCACTAAAAAAATCCCAAGCGAATAAAAACATTATATCCTTTATTAAAACCATAACTAGAAGCAAAAGAAAAAAAAACAGACCAACAACATCAACAAAATTTGCTCCACTACTTTCGGAACAGAACGTCAGTATCGCAATTCAATTTTTCATGTGTTGGCTAGTTAAAAAAAACTATGCATAAATGGTATAAGCACCAGCTGTTAGTTCCGTTTTGGAATAACCAGTCAGTTATCTACTGCTAGCTAATTATAAACACATACTTTAACTCCACTGGCTCCAGCTCCCATATTCAGCATCCACCCCGCCACTTGCGGATCCAAGCATCTGACCCCCGTCAACGTCGTCCCAAAGGCCAGGCCCATCAAACGGATCTGCGCCCGCATATCGAACAAGATAACCGTCCCTCTCTTCAGCTCGCACAGAAATTTCCCAATCCTGGCGCTTCTTTCTTGTGCCGGAACACAGGAAATCCCCCGGGCTTCCAAATCACTCTTTGACCGGGGTAGATCCACAAACGACACGTACTGCGCCCGCTTTCCATACCAACTGACCGCCATCCCGACTATCACCAGTTTCTCACCGGGTAGCGCGATGCCGTCGGGCAGCTTGGCTGGTTTGTTGCTGTTCAGTCCGGGCGGTCCAATTCGGGGTTTACTGACCTGGAAACAGGAGTCTCATCCAGTTTTCACACAAGCCACTTGCGCGGATAGGTTAAATTGTGACTATTTTACCTAGTAACATTTTAAATTTTATGACGCTTATTTCAACGTTCTGTAACTGTAACTAAAGAGGCAATATTTTGACTTCAGAGCTTAGTAGCGTCGCAAAATACGATAAAATAAAGATCTACCTTCTGTCGATAATGACTGACATACGTTTTATCAGACTTCTATTTTTGACATGCGGCGGACGAAACAAAATATCATACTTCTTTTTTTCTGTCAGGGGCAAGCAAATCCACCAGCTCGCCTATCTATGCCAGTATGCCGCCACTGTGACCGCTGATCATCGTGAGTACAAACCTGAACGTCCAGCTTATCGCATCCAAGACTCAAACTAAATACCCTCTGGGATCTCCACTGCTCCATAAAACCACTAAACCCCTCAGCCGAACACGGTACCTCCTCGATATCAAAGAGCTGCAGCAGATCCGCCGGCGGGATCTCAATCCCAATATCATCCCCATTCTGGGACGTCACGGATCCTTCCGGAGTGGGAGGAAACGAGGATGGAATCACATCTACCTCATCCAGTTCAATCCCCCCTTTGCCCACGTCCTCCACCTCATCAGACTTGATCTTCGCCTTGACTTCCTCGTGGAACAGCTTCTTATCCGGTTCGTCGGGATTGTCGTCACCCGCCTTCCGTTTCCCCCAAGGAGTAGTGAACAGGTTTGGGCTCTGCACGAAATCTGCGGCTTGCGATTTGGACATGGTTTTCTCGGCGGTCATTCGGGCTTTATGCAAGGCATGGTTCATGTAACTGCTGGAATTCTGGTTCGTAATTGGATGGAACGTGTTGGGTGCAGTAGAATTCGTCGATCAGCGCCGCATAAAACAAAGAAATCAAAGAAAAACTGCCCCCGAATCTCCGGCATTTTTTTCTTTGATTTCTTCGTCTTCGCTGGATTATTCGCTGATGGTCGTGTCCTCACCGAACAGATCCTGCAATTAGAAATGAAATCAAAAACTGTACAAATTTCCCCGTTTTGTCCGATTGTGTCAGAAAATTTTTTCATTAAAGTTCTGCCTGCATTAGAAACTATCCTTAGGGAAAATGCAAAACTGATAGGCTGGGCATGTTGTCTTTTCAAACGCTACCACATGGCCCTCGAATGTCTTACGACAGACCAGACAGCAGACAAGGCAAACGCCCCCGGGAAGCGGTATCCTATGGGGGTTCTTCTCATTTTAAATTTTTCTTGCGCAGTATTATTATTATTGTGAACATATAAATATTTCTTTTTTTGTTATCAGTTATCTATTTGCAAGGTGGCTACACTGGCTAGGTTGTCTTTGTCGAAGCGTTTAATTTATCGTATAGTTACGTTTATTGGTTATAATTTATTTGTTTCTTGCGAGGATAGGCTGTTAGTGTTAGACTTGATGGTAAAATTTTTCAGGTAGAATCTGGAAGGACCTCGATTGCGGTGGGACTCCGCATCTTCGCGATGTTATCCAGAACGGTGAAATGCTCGTGCTCATGCCCCGGATCTATGCGGCGCGCATTTTCGTCTTTGCCAAGCAGTGTTAATAACCTACAAAATGGGGAAGAAGCAAAAGGTGTGAACGTTAAAACTTCTCCGAGACCTGGACATGTGCGAGTCCCACGCCGAGACCCTGGTGGAGTAGTTTCACAAACGCAGTTAGATCATCTGCGAGGAGTTTTGACTAGTCTTGGATTATCAGTCCATTTAGGAAATCACTTCAAACCAGATCCACTGCTGCGGGAGCAGTTAAATGTTGATAACCAGCAGGAAGTCCTGGAAGCCACTATGACACCGCTGGCTAAACTTTCTTACGAGGATCAACTGCGATTCAAATATCTCCGCAACAGAAACCTCATACGAAATCTGTCAAAGACATTGTCTAGACGAATTCCCAATATATTTCTGGATCCCGATGGTCTGATCTGTCCTGTGGATCCTGTTGTGCCGTCGGTGAGTTTTGTTTTGACGCCGTTTTTGGCAATCAACAAGTGAATGCCGTAAACGCTAAATGGTTTAAGTACCATGTGCACTGCTTTTTTACAGTGTTTCTTTCTTTTGACAGCCTGTGACGGAAAAATTTCGGAATAAGGATGAATTAAGTGTTGGTCTCGGTGTGGATGGTACACCCAAGCGAGTGGGATATTTTGTTGGAAGATCTCGAGGTAATTTGAAAATAATTATACATATATGAAATTATGATGGGCTGGTGCATCCGGTACTTCTGGTAGTATGAAGTATGAATGTTTCTGGTTGTAGAAGAATTGGTCTTGTTACTGACACCTGTATTATTTTCCTGATTGGTGTTTATCGGTTCGGAATTTGTAACATGAAAGGATTTCGAAATCTTGTTCAGTAGGTGAATTTAACAAACTTCGATATCATTTTTTGTGGGTTATTTTTGTAGCCAGTCGACGCAGTACGTAAAGCGTCACTTGTTTATTGATTATAATTAATTTTGTGCCTTGATCCTGTGAGTACATGATTGCCATTAAATTGGTGCACTGTGCTGTTACTGCAGTGATATATCTAATTTTCTTGCCATTTAACTGCATTAAGAAACGTTTGCAGAGGATAACATCGTAACTATCGCGCCGGAAAACATGATAAACATGAAAGACAATCACAAACTGCTTGGTCAGGTATAAACGGGAATTTGCTGCACTGTTTATTCTTTAATTTAATTGTTCGTCTTTTCACACAGAAATTTGAGGAATATATAAGAACGTCGCAGTACGACGGTTGTCAGATTACAAGTACAGGAGTTAAAGGCAATTGGCGAAGCATCACAGCAAGGTCGAATTTGGTGGGAGAGTTGATGGGCATCGCAGTAATGCACCCACAGGATTTGTCAAAGGAGGAAATCGATGCCGAAAAAGAGCGTCTTAAAGAGTTCTTTGTGAATGGTCCGGGCAGCGTTTGCCAGCTGAAGAGCTTATATTTCCAAGTTTGGTAAGGCTTCTTGCTGCCTTATTCACTATCCAGTATTACATAAACACAAGTTTGAGGTACCTGTTATTTAATGAAGCGGCTGGTTTGTTGTAATATTGTGTTGTTCTTCCTTCGAGCTATCGATATGATGTTTCACTTGTTAATTTTAAGACGAAGTTATGATGATAATATAATCGTTAATTATTCTCATAATAATATATCCAATAATATTTTTACAAGAAAGTTTTGTTACAGCCCACATGCCACGTGCACCCCTCTCCAGGCACGCTATGAACTGCTGTTTGGCAAGGAAAACTTAATGGAAACGTGCGGGAACTTTAACTTTCGAATCTCCCCGAGTGCATTCTTCCAGTTGAATGTTCAGGCGGCTGAGTGTCTATATAAAAAAATTGGCGAGGTACTGAAATCCAATCGGGAATCCGTACTGCTCGACGTCTGCTGTGGAACAGGTTAAAATTTCTTAAAATAGTTTGTTCTGTTGTCTTTAATCCTTTTTGACTGGTCCTATTTTCCATGGAAGTTGCAATTGAAACATTTATATAGGTACGATCGGATTATTTCTTGCCTCGAAGTTTGACAAAGTAATTGGCGTGGAGAAGGACCTTCTCGCTGTGGGTGATGCGAACTTCAATGCCGATTTGAACGGTATGTTTTAGTAGCCTAAATAATGACACAATTTTTCTGATAACTGTTAAAATTTGCTTTTTTGATAGAAATTACCAATGCGACATTCTATTGCGGAGATGCCACGAAAATAATACCGCGCTTGTTGAACGATAAATCCTTCACATACAGTTCCATTTCGGCTGTTGTTAATCCTGGTCGATCGGGTTTGCGTAAGTGCCCGTTTATTAACAATGAGCAGAAGAAACTGTTAGCAGTTTCCACCGCATGGGTAATGACGGGTTAATGAAAATGTTGGTTACAGCTGTTCAGGTGATTAACGCGCTAAGGAAATCTCCTGAAGTTGATCGAGTTGTGTATGTATCCTGTAAGCCTATCGCGAACGCTATGAGGAATATGATCGAGTAAGATTTGCTTTCGTATACTAAGGATCGGCACCATGGGGATATTTAATATGTATTCTTTCTCAGCCTCTGCCTACCAACATCCAAAGACCTACCAGGGGAACCTTTTTATCCTGTCCGCGCTGTTCCGGTGGATTTGTTTCCTCATACTGACCATTGCGAATTAGTTGTAGTCTACGAACGAAACCGACTGTATTTTATTTAAATGCGGGAACTTACTTGTGTTATAAACTGCTTGTGAGTGTTAATTCGGATCATAATCTGTGATAGTGTTTATCTGGCAAAAGATTGTGAACACGTCGCGATTTGGTAAACACGGTGGTGGTTTATCCTTGTAACCAGTTGAAGTGCAGTGCAAATCCGAAAAATATTACCAGGAAAGAAACTGGATGCTTACTGATTTCTATTCCGAACAGTTTATTAGTCTGAAAGTTTGAAACATACAAAACAACTGCAGAATAAGACATTCGTACAAAAGGACATTCAACGGAGTCCGCAATAACAAAGCTGGTGCAAGATTAGTACGGCATAAAAACATTCCTGCTTGTTTGACTCGTACAAGTACACGGAGATTCAAGGCAGCCGTCAACTACTGAAGGAAAGAAAACACGGCATTTCATCACAAGCTACAAGTACCGAGGAAAGTGAGCCGAATACTGATACGTGAAATTTTGACCAGTCGTCTGGTAACAATACTGATGCTGCCCGTTCGCCATCGTGTAATTAAACTTGAAGAGCGGATTGTAGATGCCATAAAACTGTCCCCCGAAGTAAAAACCCATGCCTGGCTGCCCGGTACCTGGCTGATTTGGCTGCGTCAGTCCACTAGGGTGGATGTTTTCTCCACTAGCATCGTAGATCCTTTTTTGCTCCGAATCCGACAATACTCCGTAGGCCTTTCCAAGCTTCTTAAACGCTTCATCCGCCCCGGGAGCCTTGTTCTTGTCCGGATGCAACATCACAGCCAGCTTTCGGTACTGCTTCTTCACCGCAGTCTGAGAGAACTTGGTCTTTTCCACTTTGAGCACTTCGTAGTAGGTTGCGCATTTCTGGACACGGATCACTGCCTCATGCTGCTCCTCTGTGTACTCCTTACGGGTTTTCTTTGCCGGCCCGGTTTGAGTCGAATCTGGAGAGACAGCTCGCTTTTGCCCATGACGACCAGAAAATGGCGCTTGATCGCCACTGCGTTTTTGGCTTTTGCGACGACGGTTCTTGCGGATACATTCCACCATCTCCAAATGATCTACCACATCAGAAGGAAGAACATTGCGTTAGCGCTCCATGTGGTGTACCAGAAAGTTACCAACGTACCTTGAGCACTTTTGTTCGGGTATAGTTTCAGTGATTTCTGCAGGAAACGGACAGCTTTGTCGAGATCACCTGCCTCGATACTACACTGGGCAATTTCAATGCACCGATCACTTTCATCCCGATTCATCTCTGCCATGATCAATAGCTATCACAAAGTAATAAAACTGAAAAATTCTTCGTATCGAAAATTTAGAAACTATAGCAGGAAAAAGTTTAAAAGATACCACTACTGATCAGCCAGCTGGGTTCTGCTGAAAACTGAAACTGCTGTGTGGTCATAACTCAGGAATAACCATTAATTATTTTGCCCGTGAAGTCTCATCAAATCTGGCAGACCACAAAGATTCTCTTCAATGACGTCATCACAGCGGGTTAATAATAACGACGTCATGGATTCTTCGGCACCCTAGCGTTGCAAGCTACTAAATCAGGGGGATTGAGTGGCTACCGCCCTGTAAAACTACCTTATAGTTCTGCAATAATGAAGTTTCGCCTCAGCTAGGCGCCATCTGCAGGGGTGGTGGCTGTCGCTGATGGAGCAGAAGTAAATAATTATTTGCTCTTATATTGGCTCCATTTTTCTAATGATCTTATCTAGAAAACTTGTATGTTTGATTTTAACATTTTAAAAAACCACCCAAGTATTGAATCTTGCGAAGGGTTTTGAAAGGCTACCATTTGTGGATCTTGTGCATCTGAAACAACATGGCTTTGGACATCCCGGTAGCTCTGGTAAGCTCATGTTACATGTACATGTAAGATATTTTGGTTTTTGCCTTTTTGGATATACGCTTTAATAGGCTTTATCATAAAATGATAAAGGCATAAACCGTTAGCAGAAAATGGTACACTAACAATAAGTCTGTATGTGATACCTGCCTTCGTGTGATTGCTGATATGTTCTGGTAAAATGTTTTTTGCAAGGTTACTGGCGCAAATAAAGGAATCGGACTGCAGATCGTTCGCGATCTTTGTAGACGGTTTCAGGGAATTGTATATCTTACTGGTACGGTTTTTTCCTGATGATTCAAATTGATAATAACATGCCCGCAGCTACAATTCTAAAATCAGGATAACTAATTTAATCGTGCATTGTTCGTTTGTCCAGCTCGAGACCCGACAAGGGGGCAAGAAGCTGTAAAATCACTTCAAAATGAAGGGCTTCAACCCAAATTTCTCCAAATGGATGTCACAAATGCGGCAAGCATCAAAGAAGTGAAAAAGCGCATCCAAGATGCGCACGGTGGATTGGATATTTTGGTTAACAACGCTGGGATACTCTTACACGTAATTCGAAATTTTTGGAATTGAGTATGATCGTTATATATTTGAAAGCGAGGTATTTGTTAGCACCCTAGCTTACATTTTTTATTTTTGTTTTGCCCATCGTTGTCGTTGATAGGAGGAAATCGGTTTTTGTTGTCCAGTCTAGGACGCCACAGGAGTTTCCGAAGGAAGCAGAAACGGTCATCGCAACCAATTTTACGGGAGTGATTGCCGTTTGCGACCAGCTGTTTCCACTGTTGCGAGCCCATGCACGGTAAAATGGAGCAGAAATTTTGTGCACATGCAGTTAGAATCTTTTTAAATGCTATTAGAAATTTAGAGCTCCTCCGCATATTTCCTTAAAGCGACAATAATGTCCGATCGCTTGAAATCCAAATGACGTGAATGCTGATTTTGCGCGGTTTTCTTTCAGTGTGGTGAATGTATCGAGCGCTCTTGGGAGTCTGAAGTACCTTACGAACATGGACATCCGTCGGCGACTGATAGCAGATGATCTGACTGTCAGCGAACTACAGGAAATCATGGCCGAGTATGTCAGGTATGTATGTTCATGTCTACTGCATTCCCGAATCACTACAAAGATAGATGTTGTCTACAGGTGTTTCTTGCATTTTTTCTACTGTTTTTGGATGAAATTTGTATAGAAGTGACTATATATGAAATATGTCTGTCCTGTGTAGCGCTGCGCAAAAGGGGGACTACAAGGCTCAGGGATATCCCGGATTCCCCGATCCATACGGCGCGTATCCCATGTCGAAGATCGGCTTGACTGCGCTAACGCGGGTACAACAGCGTATGCTGGATCGAGAAAAACCCGGCATGGACATCGCTGTGAATGCGGTAAATTGAGCTTCTGTTTCCCGCTGCAGTTTGGCATAATTTAACTTTTGTTAATAAACGGTAGGTTCATCCCGGTTATGTGGACACCGATATGACCAATCATCAGGGCCATCTTACTGTTGAAGAAGGTGCTGATACTCCGGTAAGTCGATAACCGGTATTTGACTCTTTGTGTATATGTGGGTAAAATATATACGCTCACCTGTTGCAGGTATTTTGTGCACTCTTACCGAAAGACAAAGACATCCCCCGAGGCCAGTACTTATCACACCGAAAGGTTGTTGATTGGGTTAATGGCGGTGGTTAATGAGATTCATACTAGAGAGTGAAAGTTTTTCTTGAAAGTTGTGATTCAAATACAAACAAATATTGGAAATCGTGATTTATTTGTTCTCTCGAGAGTTTGTCAACTGTGTTCTTTAATTCGAATTTGTTCGATTATACAGAAGCTTTGCGCGAACTGGTTTATTGTTACTGCGACCAATATAGTCATCATAAGAATCTGGGTTTTGTTAACGAGGGTTTTACTCATATTACTCACGCCATGACCATGTGAACTACTCTGCGCCCTTGAAAGTGACGTTGTCATGCGTGACGTTCTCATATCTTTTATGCGCACTATTTTTTCAGAACACTATGCCATGCGAATGGTTTGTTAGTTTATCACGATATGCGGAAGTGACCCTTTACGTGTAAACCGATATTGAACAGTTAGATTACGGGGAGTTGACCAGTGCAGCCTCGGAGTAGAGCATAAACATCTTCAACCCTTGTCGATGCTCTCGATATTAGACTGCATCGAAAATTTTCAGTGAGGATCAGCTTACTTTTTTGCTCCTTTTTGGCATAGGCCACAGTATACATTCACATCCACTCGATAAGTAGCACAAAAGCGAGCTTTAGGATTGGTGTTTTCGTCGGATAGTCAAGGGTTGAAAAGTGAAAACGTTTTACCACCAGTCTCTCGTGAATCCAACATGTCATGACAGGGCAAAGCCTTCAAATCCGATACGAATAAGCCAATTTGCCCCAAGGTGCATCCGCACTGATCGGATAACATGAAATGTTAATGGTCTTTCGCAGCATCACCTACTGTGCCGCAGTGTTTTTTTGAGTGTTTGTAGCGATATACAGCCAGTAAACGTGTGATGCAGCATATTCATCGGTAGGAACTGAATCCGGCGATCTGCATTGTTCAACCGATAGTCTTCTCTTAAATGTTATTGAATTGTTGAGTAAATGATCCATAGATCCGCAGATTTGTCGCTGTTTACTGACCCCATAACTTTCTTGCCGGATGGCCACTAACTGACCTGCTGCCGCTAGATTCAACATTCTCCATATTATCATACATGTTTTATGAGCAAAAGAATCCGTTTTGCTCTTGAAGATTTGACGCACTTGTCGCTACTTGGTTGGTACTACACAGACTTGGAAGCCTGAGAAGAATGAAGGAAACCATCTGTATACTATGGACATTGACTACAACTTTTAGCGCAGGTAAAGCCAGGTTTTTGCTTTCTGCGGGTAATCACCTTTCTTTCTCGGGTGTATCAGGCACGGATTAATTACCTGTATAGTTGTTACATCATTGTATTATTGTCACTTTTCAAGAAACCAACAGTTTTTGATCCGGATAGACTTCGAGATGTCCAATTTAAATTACCGCGACATTTTATTACCGGGGTTTTGCCGGTGTTTTTTAGTGAAAGAGTCATACGCGCAGCTGACCTTTCCGGCCAGTTCCTACCCCGGCATGTATGGCCAGCCCAATCCCGGAGCATTTTACCCCCATGGCCAGCCTTCACCGCTTTTATCCCGTCAAGTTCCCTTTACGGCGAACGTAAACTTTGGTTCTATGCTGTCTAGTCCGTCCTTCCAAGATGAAATGATGATGCGTCCCGGTGTTCATGGCACAGGTGGTTTCCATCCGGTGCCCTCGGGATCAGGTCTAAACAACGGACTATCAGCAGCGGATCTCGCTTCGCAGGAGCAACCTTTCGGTCGCCTTAGTCCCGCCAGCATGTTCGCCGCCCGAAGGGCCAGTCTTTTTGGAATGGCCGGTGGTTCAATGGGAGGACCATACGACGTCCCGGGCGGGCGTCCAGATACGTCGGATGGGATGCAGCCGTTTCCAATGCAAATGGATAACAATGCCGGTATTCCCAGTGCTAATGGGCTGCCTCCTTTTACTATGACAGGTTCGCCCTTCCGTGGTGATGGAATTGGCGTCTCATACTTTCCCGTTGGTCGATTCCGACCAGGGGCGGAGATCCTAATGATGGGAGTGAAGCCCGAGCAGGAAGAAGCCAATGCAGCTGACCAACAGCCCGGTGTTGCGCCTGCGAACGAGACAGCGGCTAAAAGCGTGCCCGTATCGACCGCCAGCAAGGACAACGGCAACCACACATTCGTCGAAAATAAGCCGGTCCAGAGCAGTGGTGAAAGTGTCCAGAAATCTGCTGG
>JAQGAU010001975.1:0-17073 GCA_034698045.1 Paramacrobiotus richtersi | reverse complement strand
ACTGAGATGTACTTGTCAGTTGACTGCGCTGAATTGCCAGGCTCTGGGACGTATATTGATTTCGATCAACAGCGGTTCTCGATAAACGATAACAATGGTGAGTTACAGAAGTACTACACTGTGGTACTACACAAATCAATTACCGTATTTACTCGAATTCACGCGCACGGCGTACAGCCAACGAAATGACCGCTCCTCCGTTCAAACTTCAAACACCCACCACCTTGTCAAATAAACACCAGTTTCGCAACCAATCGCAATGCGCTTGAACAAATAAGCGCCCTGGGCGACAAACTTGGGTAAATACGGTATGTTTATGCTCCTTATCTTCACGTGATTTTGCTGAGTATTCTGCTAGACAGTACGCTGTAGAGTTTTGTAATTCGTGTGGTTGAATTCAAAAACAACGTTTCATTACATAGTTTTAGTCCGTTCATTGCAAAATGTACGTCAACGCTCTCCATGACGAGTGCGATGAATACGTGAATGCGTTTCAGATGTTGGAAACGCAGTGGCGAAAATGACCGACTCCGGAGCTATGGACCCATTTCCCCTGTTCAGTGAGGATCCAATGACGTCAGAGCAATGCGCCCTACTGTTCACTGCAAACTGTGCGCCAAGTGGATTGACCCGTAACAACTGTACAGTTTACCGGTCTTTGGATGTCGCCTGCACCATACAAGCGAATTCGCAAGAACTCAGACTAATGGCTACTGCCATTGCCAAAACACCACCACGCCCGACTAGAATCAATATTCTCGATGGCATGTCAATCTCTTTTCCGGACGTTGCTCCAATTCGTGAGCAGGTCATTATATTTAGTTTGTGGAATTGTACAGACATTCGCGCAACGAGGAAGCCGTACACACTGCGAATCGTCAATCTTTTGCAGTTTTCTTTAAATACCTGTTTTGGTCTGACTATCATGAAAAAAGATTTCCAGCGGCTCACCTGGTTAAGGGTTATCGAACTTATTACTTCCACCGTACTGACTTTAGAAATGGGTACGTTCGCCGATTTGCCGTCACTGCGCATTATTACCCTGGAATATGGCTTGAAGGATCTCCCTCGGTTCAGCGCAGAAGTCCGGGACTATCTTATGCGTTTGCACTGCAGCTGTGAGTTTGCTTGGTACAGAGAATGGTGGGCTAACAACTCAGCTTTGATGAACAAGGCAGAACGGGGAGGGGTTTTTTACCTTGACAATGCGTGGAGCAGTGACCCTTTCGTTAAAGAGGACATTTACCTACCGATTGACTGTTTGAAGCCGCCATCTGGATCATCCTCCATTAAATTAAACCAGATCGAGTTTTCGCTTAACGAAGATGAGTGCGACGCTTAAATGGATCATTTTTTCTGACTCATTCCTGTTCTTTATTTAACGCATTAGCTGATGTCCGGTTCGCTAAATTGTCGTTTCCTTGATGATTTTCTTTTTCGTTTGTTTCCTGTGAATAAGTCGTTAATGACTACCCAAAAAAACCGCTATCGAGTTTCCAAGCCTGGTTGCATGAGAGTTTGAGCATTCACGGTGGAAGGGTCATCTCATCTCTTACCGTCACGGTTCTGAGTATTGCAAGTGTTTAATTTTTTGAAAAGTTTCAGACCACAAGACATCAACATACGGCAACAAGAAACACTACGTTCACGGTAATTTCACCCGCTCAAAGCATTACGGTACATTTACGGCGCGAAAACGTTTTATCAGCAGTAATGCTGCGTGCATCGAACCGAATCAGCCAATCAGCAGTCCTCCGGATTCCGGAAGCATATGTATATGTTTGATAACGCGACCAGTGTGCCATAAAAGGATGGTCCTTCAGTTTATAATGCGGCTTTTCACATTTTTGAAACGAATACTGATTTCAACACGTAGACGGCTTCGTCTGGATTTAATCCAAGTGCGCTGCTCAATGTAAGCGTTTCGAAGAAGTTACAGGTATCTGAGCAAGCAGGAAAGTCCGGATGCATGGCTAATCTGCAAGTTTGCCTATTGTTGCTGCTGGGGCATTCTGTCGTGGCTGAGAGCTATGTACGCCTTAAGCGAATCATGCTAATCAGCAGTTCTATCGCGTTTTATCGCTACGAAGATCGAGGATTTTACTTTGCCGAATCGATGTTAGCATAAAACAGTTTTCGAAAGGCAACGCTTCCTGCGCCTTGGAATCTGTCAAAATTGGAACACTTTGTAAAATTTCTGATTCAATCTTGCCTAGCGATGAATCAAAAGGAAGCGTAAAATTGGATAAGATTTATAAACCTAGACAAGCGCTGATTCATGACAGTTGAACGAACGAACGTTCCGCTATCGTTCCCCAACGAATCCCAGGGAAGGTCAACGCACGGTCGACACATGTTTGATGTGCTGAGAATAGCAGAAATGTAACGAAGTAACCTTCAAAACTTGTCGAAGCGACCTTCACAGCTTGCACAATTACACTTTATGGTGACATTGACATTCTATGATTCAGTAAGCAGAAAGACATACCGGTTCCACGAGCCTCAAGGCGATTTGTGTAACACTTTCCGAGCTAAACCGCAGTTGAGCCTTTGGCACGGCGATTACAACAGTTCGGTTTGCATTCATAATCGATAACGCCGGTGTACTCCAGATGAGCCGTTTGATTAATAATCTGCAACTTCATCAACCAGGACTACTTTTCACGTTTGATATTATCGGAGCAGCAATGAACTTGCTGTTGGATGTAACTCTTCTGCACCGACTCACCTTGTTTTCCACAGCCGGAACGCTGCCTCACAGTATGAAAACAGAAATTTTTGTTACAGATCTGGATATAAAATATATATGTATAATAAAGATCGCTGCAGATTGGAAGGATTTCATCGATCCAGACAGTTTGCACGAATCTGGTAATGACCAGTCGCGATACAGCCCAGACATGTGGGAAGGTGACGTTAGCAGTTTCGAGCCTGGTGAGGTACGAATACAGTCAATGCACTATGATTAACGAACAACAGTTCGTGCAGTTGTAAAGACAAGCGGTAGTTAACTTGAGCCGATAATATTATTGTTCCTGGTTGAACGAATCATCGACAATCTGGCATGTTGCTGCCGTTCCAGAGACCACAAAATGTTGCCGCAAATGCTGTGGATAAGGCGGATCTTATGTGGCCCAACAATACCATTCCTTTCGTGTTTACGAAGGAACGATCCGTCCGCTTCCGTAAGACAGTGCCGTCCTTTAATATTTTAATGCAATCAGAATTTATCGGCTCGTCAGCTCCACCTTTTTTGTTGCAGGGGTAGCTGAGCGCACAAAGGTAACCGAAGCAATGGAGATCATTATGCACCTGACTGGACAGTGTGTTAAGTTCGTGGAAAGGACTTCAGAAACGGACTACCTCAAGTTCCAGAAAGGTTACCAGTAAGTTCCGCACTACGATTTCCTGCCAATACGTTGCCGATTTAGATTCAGCTGACAAGTGGATTGCCCAGCCCGGGAAATTTGCAAGCGCCTGATATGTTGTCCTGAATCCATTTATTAGTGATCATTTGGTTGTTTTGGGACAAGATCAGATTGCGTTACATCAGTTTTTAACACATTCGTAACTTGCAGTCACACAAAAAATTTCTCAGGGATTAGTGCAACTGGGACAACATGTCAGACATGTTCTTATATTCTTGTAAATAAACCGGGTTGGGCCTTCAGTTCTGTATTTACTTGTAAGCACATCCATTGCAGATGTTTTTCCGATATTGGTCGTACCGGTGGCAAGCAAGTTGTGTCTTTATCATCTGGATGTCTCGAGCATTACGGATGCATCCAGCATGAGCTAATGCACGCTCTGGGTTTTTTCCACGAACAGTCACGCAAAGATCGTGACGACTACATAACTATCAACTGGGACAATATTGCTAAAGGTTTGTGCCGAGTACAGCACAATCTTTCATCTGGTAAGCGTTTTGCTTTCTCTGCGACACAGAGAACAAGGCTCAATTTGCCCAGCACACTGGAACTACCTACGGACTGCCATATGATTACGAGTCGATAATGCACTATCAGTACAACGCTTTCGCTGAGGACGATTTACTACCAACAATCCTCCCAAATGTGCCGAGAACCAGACTGGGCCAGAAATAAAACCTGAGTCCACTTGACGTAACCAGGATTCACAAGCGCTTTAAGTGCAGTATTCCGTCCGGCAGTAACTTTGTGATCTCTCAATTGAAAATAAATCAAGGATCTGAAGGCAAGTTGTGGCAACAGTACAGATAGACTATAGAGTAGTTAATTCCTGTCCTTTTCATCAGGGTGTCAACGAATAGATTGTGCGACGGAAACGTTGTTCAACTGCTTAAAATCTAGCTGTTTCCAGTTACTGCTAGTTTGTCTGTTTGTCGGAGATCAATCGTGCATCATATTTGTAAAGTAGAAAAGAAGGTCGGGTTCTCCGAATGTGAAACCGTCTACCACTGAACTGTCTGCGTTTAGTGTCCGTAAAACAGCATTGACAAACAAGGGCCTTTCAGATCATGGAAGCGGATCATTCAAATGTTCAAGCGCCTCGCAAGTTAAGGAATCATTTCCAATCTTCAGCAAGGAGCCAATGGCCCCGGAGCAATGGGCTCTTCAGTTCAGTACCAACTGTGCACATTATCAACTGAACAGCACCTGCAGTTGCACAGCCTACCGGCATCTGGATATTACCTGCAACATTCAGGCCAGTGCGAAAGAGATTAGCTTGATGACTGGAGCTATGGCCAAACCACCCCTACGCCCCACACGAATCAGTGTCTATGACCATGTAACCATCTCGTTGGCTACGTTTGCCCCAGTTCGTGAGCAGGTCATCATACTTAATTTGTGGGACTGCATTGACAATCGAGCGACGAACAGGCCGAACAAATTGCGCATATTGAACCTGATGCAGTTCACTTTAAGTAACTGCTATAGCCTGAATATCGCGAAAACAGATTTCCAGCGTTTTAAAAGGTTGGGGATATTTGAACTGAATAATTCCACCGTACTCACTTTGGAGATGGGCACGCTTGCGGATTTGCCGTCACTGCGCGTTCATGCCTTGGAAAATGGCTTAAAGAGGTTCTCCTTGTTCAGCGCAGAAATTCGCGATTATTTGTTTCGTTTGCACTGCAGCTGTGAGTTTGTTTGGTACAGACGATGGTGGAACAACAATACAGCGCTGCTACGCGAGGTGGATTATGGGGAGATTTATTACCTTCCAAGCGCATGGGCTAATTACGCTTACACCAAAGAAGATATCTACATACCGGTTGACTGTTGGACACTGCCATCTGGATCGGCCTCAGTTCAACTTAGTCAGACCGAGTTCTCGCTCCACGAAAATGAGTGCCCTTCTTGAACAGCGACATGCTCCGAGCTGGATATTTTTACCAACCGAATTCGTATTAACGGAAATGGCCTGAAATTTCTTTACTTACAAATCTCCCATGATTGTTAACAGTGTCACGAAACAATAGTATTAAATATGAAAACGGTGCGCTGTTGTAATTACGCTTCATCACATGTTAGTACATACGTATGTACTAACCGGTGATGCTATCGTTCATAGTGCTGGCTGCCACGCCAGTTAGAAGAGCACGACGTTTATCAACCGAAGCTGATGTGAGATTGTCCGTGTTCAAGAGTAATGCAAAGAATGATGTTACCAACCGTTTTTGCGTACCGGGATAGCGCCGTCAGCTTTTATTTGATTTTTGTCCAATTTCAAAGGAACCTAAATTGTGACCTGCAGATGAGCTGATTACTTTTTGACATATATATCTGCAAAAATGTGCGATATAGTTATAATCAAAGTAAGACGGCAAACAACCCAAAACTGCGGCTGCATTTACTCTAACAACAGCTAAAACGAGGCTTATTAAAAGCAGACAAGCCAGGCTTCCCGTCGGTCTGCGGATCTTCCTTCCCATGAACTATATCTATTGTGGTTTTGTATGTCTGGTAGGTATGGAGTATGCGACGTTTGTATCGTATCTTTAATGATCTGTACCACACAGTACCAGAATCGTCGTAAGATGCAACCGAGAATAGGAAATATTCGTATCTAAGCAGGCTAGGTGTCTTGAGGAAATGACAACAGTTGTAATATCCACGAGAACTGTATACACTACACAACATCGGTACCAAAAAGCACCGCTACATTGGTCAGTAACTGTGGTTTGTGGTGACTGACAGATTATTTATCACTGAACCATTGCTCAGTGCCCGGTACTGACCACTGGTTGGTTTAATGACCACCGCCTATGAGTATGATTAGCGTTTATGAGTTATGGGTTATGACTTATGAGTTATGACCACCAATTATGAGTTAAGAGGTCCATATATAGCCGAGAATGCAAGCCAACCGCTTCGGCGACTCGTACACTCAAAAAGTTTCGATGCGATCGTACGTTCAGGGATACCGCACCGAGAGCCGAGAAGAAGGCAGAATAAGCGGTTTAGCGCAAATGAAATGCAGTTCAGCAACGCAGTCTCCTTCTTTCGTGTCACTGACATTGCGTGGTGAAATGGTATTACAGCTGTCCACGTAAACCTTTGCATCCCTTTCCAACGGTGACGAGTGCATCTGCGCTGTGAAAAATGCTCCAACTGTTCCATATATTGGTATGGAGAATATTTTGGCGCCCTTCCCTTGGCAAAACGTTGTTACGCTTGAAAAGTTTCTTCTAAAGAAAAACAATGTGTTGTTTGGTTGCACAAATCCCATAACAGAAATTACGGAAACATTCTTTAAATGACAACATGTACCATGTACTTACGGTTGTGTATCCGTAAGGAAGGAGAAGAAGTAGCAAATGTTTTTATACTTCGCCCATCCATTGCCTTTAGGACAAGTTGTTCCTGCCAACAAAATCTCCAAACGTAATGCTTGCAATGTGCGAGACCAAACGGATCACTTCTAAATCTATCACCAGAAGTATAAATTATGCTGTTGCATTTCTGCGACGGGTTAGTACAAGCCTGTAGGAAGTTAAACCAAACTTGTAACGTTTGATGCGCGTAGTTTTTGCTGTTATAGGATGACGTTTTGTTGCTGTTATAGAATGAAGTCTCAATGATAACCGATATGTTCTTGTTTTAGGTTAGATTAGGCACGCATCGCTTTCACGAGTCCGCGCCTTCCTGGAGCAGAACTTGGTATTTAATAACACATTTACTGACCTGGATAGATAACGCCGTTTGGATACGTTAACTTAACCCTTTCCACGTCCACCGCGCTAAGACCATGTCGTTGTCCCATTTGTGCAGCTTCAGGGGTATTGTTTTTACCGGGCACTGGCCGGATGGTCCAGACTCGTTTATCAGTTGCAAAATCAAACATCCCGTAATGCATAAGGGAAGCAATGTCGTACGGACGCACATCATTGAGGCTGTACGCGATGTCATCGCTCTGGAAGCTGGAATGCTGTGCTGCAGTTCATGCCGTGCATCAAAACATTTTTTCCACTTTTGAATGCAAGTTATCCGAAAGCATAGAATAATATGATTGCTTTTCGGTTTAACTGAGGTATTGCAGAGCTGATACTGATGTTGATCTATTGTTACCTTTGGGAATGTTATCCCAGTTGATCTGCACGTTGTCATCCCGGCTAACTCTGGACTGCTCGTGAACAAATCCTGTAGAACTCAGTGTGCTTTCTTCGCAGACAAGTAACGTAACAGAGATACAAATTAACGCTACGTACCAAGTGTATGCATTAGAAGATGGTGAATATAGCCACGAGTCAAGCACCCTATGCAGACGTCATTTAAGACCTGTACAGACACAACCCGAGACATTTCGGAAATTTTCGTACCGGGAACTTGGAGAACAAGAAATTGCTTATCGAAATTCCGACCCACATACGACGAGCACCTGCACAATTCGACAGTAACGAGAACTGATGATAACAAGGCGAAATTGTAATAAACCGACCCAAAGCCAGGAGCTATGTAAACGTATTCGTCATCCGAATCCTTCCTCTCTCGGAATTTTACCAAGGTTTTGGCCGTAAAGTCTTGAAGCGCGTCCCGAATAGCTTGTTTGTCCTTCGGACCTGTGAAAATTTTGATTGATTTTGTGCAGGTGCGGGAGTTTGCTGCCTTACGGAAGACTTTGGAGAGGTCATATGGAACAGTGTTTTCAGGCCAGGTAGGTACACCATAATAGTCGTCATTTGCAACGCCCGATCTCTAAAACAGCACTAGCTAACGAAGTGATTTTACGATTTCTTAAAATAGGCAAACCTTATTGGCTAGTGCGGTGATAACTGCAGGATCTATTCCTAGTACTTCGACACAGGCCGTAGCATATGGCACTTAATAAACGGATCACGGGATATAGCCCCATTCCCCCCAATGCTTTTTCAGCAAGGGAAATCAAATTAACGTGGAGGAAAATCACCGTCTGCACAAACTAGCCTTCGCAACGCCACGCTTTTTGCACCTTGAAATCACATAATTTAAACGCTTCGCATTTGTTTTATCCTGAGTCAGTCTTACCCGACAACGAACCAAAAAAAAACGCAAAATTTGCTGATCATTATGACATCAAACAAGTGCGATTTCATGGCAGCTGAACGATATTAAACGGGTTTGCGGATACCGTACGTTTCCACGGGCGCAACTTTCAACGGTTTTGGCTCCTGGCAGCCTCCTGCCGTAAGGATCTATGCTTAGGAGAACGGCATCGCCTTTCCTTCAACTGTCATGAATCCCCACTTGCCTGACATCATAATGAGCAGCAAATTTTGCGCTTTCGTTTGGTTCGTTGTCGGGCAAGACTGACTCAGGATGAAACAAATGCGAAGCGTTTAAGTTTTGACAGATTTCAAGGTGCAAAAAGCGTGGCGTTGCGAAGGCTAGTTTGTGGAGACGGTGATTTTCCCCCACGTTAATTTGATTTCCCCTGCTGAAAAGCATTGGGGGGAACGGTGCTATATCCCGTGATCCGTTTATTAAATGCCATATGCTACGGCCTGTGTCGAAGTATGTCTCCTTCGAAAAGCTCGGTAGAAGTTAGTAGTTCTCCGTCCAACACTGTTCAATCAAACTCATTACATTTTCACAGTGCAGCAAAGCTGGCTTGTAAGTTTATAACAAAGTAGGGTTAATGCATCTCTCCCTACCCGGTTTGGTTGCGGCAAATTTAAGGGCTTCTGGATCAACCAAGAGTGGAATTGGGGGCGTTAACTGTGGTGCAGTTGATGTTGTCGCTCTGGGTCTTGTATCTGTTTTAAACATTGACGGAGAAATCACTTCATCGGTTACTCCGTTAGCACCAAAGCTAGAAATCTGCAGTTCAACCAAAGCCTAGCTAATGGTTCGCGAAACTATTGCGTGCGAGTATAACGGCAGTACGTGCTTGTTTCTGTTGCAAAGACTTAATGGTAAGTTACCACTGGTAACGAGCTGGAAGCAACATACAAGACAAGAAAATCAAACAAAAATCAAATACAACACGGGAACAGAAAGTCACGAGACCAGCGGTGCATCGTATGCATGCAATGCATATCTCTATAGTGAATTCATACCTATTTACGGATTTCGGATATTGGATTTCACCGTAATGAACTCCTCTGTTGTCTTTCTACTATACAGTTCTAGTGCCTCCAGGTCTGTGGAGGACCAACTAAAAAATTCAACTGCACAGGTGAAATACAGGAAAGCCAAACTAGGAATAAAAGGTAAATCTCAAGATATAAATAAAACGGAGGAGATCACAAACCGCACACAACACGAACGTTGCGGTTTGCGAGGAAACTGTAACAAACTGCAGTCTAAAAATGTAACTATTACAGATGGCCATTGAAAACATGGCTCGCCTTTGAATTCGGAATGAAAAAAAATTCATTCGGGAACATAGATTACATTCAAATGCACACCGGAAGCAAATCTCGAAGCAACTGCTCTAAGCCATAGCTAATGTTGGATTGAGCACAAGCCGGAATAAAAAACGAGAAGAAACAAAACGTGCTTCCGGCTCTGGAGCGCTAAATTTTACCCGCCCGGAAATGTTATAACCGAAACATCCCTTTTGGTTCCCGATCTCACCGGACACTTTTCTCGAATGACCGACCTACAACCCGGACACTTTTGTTCGATGCTTTCGCCCGATAACCCGGACACTTATCCCTGGTGCGCTGTGAAACCCGAGCACTTTTCCCCGATGTGTCATGGACGCCGGATACTTTTCCCCAATGTGTGCCCTGACCCCAGGAGCTGGTATGCAGCCGAGAGTGTATCATCCAGAGTGCCTTATAAGCCGGGCACTTTTCCCCAATATATGAACTCCTGGGGTCGCGGCACGCACCGGCAAAAGTGCCTAGCTTGCAATCTGAAGAATAGTGTCCCGACTACAGAAAACTCCCAGGGTTGCGGCACGCACTGGGGGATGTGTCCGGCTTCCCTAACACACCGGGGAAAACTGTCCAGGCTACCTGTCGAACGCCCAGTCTCTCTCCCGTGGTGCCCAATCTCACCCGGACACTCTTCCATGATGCGTTCAACAACCAGGACACTTTTCTCCGGTGTGCATTACTCCATCCGGGCGGCTTTAGCGGTTGCGGGGAAAAGTGTCCCGGGAATATTTTTCCTGTCCGGACGGTTTTGCGATTACAGCCGTGCGCTACACCTATTTTTGCAATCAATTGCTTTCCCCGTGACGAAAATTACTGGTGACACACTGAGGATTTTACGGTCTCGGAAGAGGTATGCTCCTTGTGACAGGGAACAAGTAGCACCAGTTGGTAGCACTTAACAATAATTCGACTGCAATATGGCTTACGCAGTACCTGCTTTTCAAACATTTCCTTGTGCGCATTTCCTTGTGCGCATTTGTACAGAATTATGTTACGCACTGATGCGGTTCAAAAATTATATCTCCTGCTCAGGTAACGCAGCGGTGAACAAGGAAAACGGTTTGTTAACATTACGGTTCTTGCGAAGCACAGTGCAGTGTCAAAAACAATACAGTAGAAGCACTCTCCGCCCCGTACTGCCAGTGCTACTGTACTGCAACGCTACTGCTGACGGTAAATGAGGCTGTCTACTTGCACACTTTTCCGAAGCTTGTATTAGTCTTCCCACCAAGAAACGTTACTTTTCTTAGTGATAGTTTTATAGAGGAATCATTTCTCTACATTCTTATGCCAAGAAAGATGGTAAAAATGTCCTCCTACCCGATGAAAAACATTTCTGAAATAAAACGCGAAATTTCTTAAATTTCCAAGATAGCTCCGCCTGCTGCGCCTGCAACCACCACACGGGCCAGTCACGTTTTCCTTCGAGCCCACCAAATTAAATGCTGGTGAAAGGAAAAAATAGAAAATTACTATTTAGTGATTGTAGTTTTTGTAGTTTAAAAAATCTGGATTTTTCTGTCAGAGTGGAATTTTTTGTTTTGTTTGAAATCCGGCAGTTTTCTTCGCTCATCATAATGCGACGGATGTTTTGCGCCTCGCATGATCTTCTTCTTCTGGAAGAAGTAGATTCGGTGAATCCCTATTTTGCCCGCAACAAAAAGAAAGCGTGAAAGGAGATTGCAGACGCGCTGAACAAGGTCCCCGAACAGGTATCAGCGAACAGTTGCAGCATTTGAACAACGTGAACTGGAGTGATCATGTCTTCTGTTTTGGTTGTTTTGTGCAGATGTTCGGGCCAGGAAAAGGGTTGGACGACCGAGCCTGTAAGCTGCGTACAAAAAGGCTCCTCGAAAGTCACGAGACGAATGATCTGCGTAATCGCTGCAAGAGCGGGACGGAGGAACAGTACCAACAAATTAATGCCTTGCTGATCAAGATCTCGCAGGCAAAGAAGGATGCTCCCCCGTACAAGGAAGACAAGGCAGGCAAAGCAGGTAAAGAGGCCGCGAAGGCCATTAAGGAAGCTGAGCTGGCCGCCGCGAACGGGATCATTTTGGACGCAGGCGAGGAAACCTACTCCCCCATGTCAATCCAACAGGACGACGAACTATCCGACGAGGCTATGGTGGAGATGGGCGGCTTAGATCCGGCGGAGCTTGATCGAGGTATTTAAAACTGTAAATATATGAAAAACGGGAAAATTCGACTGTGTGCGCTTGTGTATAGGGAAACCGCCCCAGGACGACGACTTGATGAATGCATCAGCTGGAACTAGCGGAAAAAAGGTTTCACGTCTGCCAGAACGTCGAAAGCGAAAGCCTACGAACAAGGATGAAGATCAGGACCTTGTCGCCTATATGACCAAAAGCGACGAAGAAAAAAAACAGATCCGCGAACTGGAATTGGCACACAGCAAGGACGTACGCGTGCTGGAGCTTCAGGCACAGAAAGAAATTAAAGAGCTGGAGCTGAAGGAGCAAAAAGAAATTAAAGAGTTAGAGCTGGCGCATAAACGAGACATGGAGGACAAGCGTCAGGAAACGGAGAAAGTGCGCATCGCTGCTGAGGCACAAAAATGGGAAGCTCTTCTGGCTCTGATTGCCAAACGTTGACGCGTCGTATGATTTGTTGTACTGATTCGGAAATGTTTTCACTTTCACGGTGAACATAAACCAGTTTTGTTTCTTTTTTACTCCGATGCCAAATATTCTTCTAACGAAGGCGGTGCGCAATTAAAGTACTGACTAGTCTGGTTCGGTTTCAAACATGCTTTACAATTAGACAGAATTACAGCCACACGGTAAATTTTGTTCACAGGAATCTGAAACAATTTCATTCGTTTTTTAAAATCCACGTAAGCCCACCACATAATTATATCTTTAAAATTCCATTCCACGGACTGTCGTACAGCCGAATTAGCGTAGTTCTCATCAGTTTTCAGAGGATCCGCGAGACATCGCGCACGAGAGTGAGGAGTTTGCAGGAACTCCGTTCTCCCATATCCGCTATCACCATACATACAGAAATCGTCTGTGTCAAATCCAGCGAACTTTTGTCGTAGTTGTCCAAGGATTTTGCTTTCGCGGAGCAATCTGGCATCGTGCATGTTCCCTCTTACGCCGCCAAACAAGTTGCAAATTAAACCTAGAATGACACAGTTGCGCCAAAATGATCAAAAATTTATTTAATCAAATAACTGCATTTTTCGTAAAAATATTTTAACAAAATATTTGAAACGAGAATATCCAACCATTTTGGAAGACTCACCATTTGGTGTAACAACGGACTGCCATTTCACGCAATGAAATCGTTTATGGCCGCTAAAGCACGCTCGTTGATGATACTTTGGTCTGCAGATCGCGCGCGCTGTTCCATCTATGAACCCAAAACACCCGACTTTCGTTCCCCCTTTTCTTGAAATACTTTCCACAAAATATGCGAAGTTTTCCTCACTCAGCCAAGTCTGATTCCACGAGCGCAACAACCATTTAAAGTGGAAATTGATGTGATTTAAAACAGCATAAAAAATCCGTGATAAAGAAGATTCTGACCGACCGAACAATCTCCGCAGCTCAATCCATCGATTTGGATATGCCATACGTCGTAAAAATATGTACACTCCTTCTTCGCCGCTGACGACGTTGCCATTTTTTGTCGTGATTATATCTGGTATGAGAAGTGCTGCTAAAAGCCGAGCGAAATCAGCCTTCCGAAAACGAAACAGACAGAAAAACTCCCGGTTTGTGAAGCGGTCGAGGGAAAAAACCTCAACAATCTCCCAGTCGTCTTCCCGTTCCAGCCTGATCAGTTTCCTTTCGTGTCGTCTACGAGCTGCTAACAGCAGTAAAAGTTTCCGACGTGATATCCGTTCGCAATACCGGAGAAATAATAACTGACGCAAAGAACCTTCCATAATTGCGAATAATAATAGAAGGCAAAAATTCTCGAGCTATTTAATCGTTTGCGAAATAACTAACACGAATTTTATGCTCAGTTTTGAAATGAATTGTGAAATCTGGCTGTTCAACCGTTCGATGCAGTGCGTAACCTAACGAGCTATTCGCAAGGTGAAATGAGATGTAGTGTTAACGCATTAGCAATAGGAGTTCGAACAACGTCAGCGCACTACTGTTTGCCTTACACTGCATGCTTTTTCGCATGAACGCTATTAACTTTCGTTAGCGGTACCTTTTTCGGATGTTCTGGTGTGGCCACATCGCAAGGATATCGCTAGTATGATACTGAGTACTTCCCTAATTTTCATTCTCGAATATGTCACGAAACACTATGCAAAAACGGACAACAAAAAGTCTTAGCAGATATAAATTTTGCTCTAGTCAGCAGAACTGCTGTCGTGTTTCAACCGAAAATCCCCCCGAGCCTTTACGAAGAATAAACACTCCAGCGCATGATGCATAAATCAACTGTCTGGAACATTTGCGACCGCTAACGTGCTGTACGTGTATCATCAGTATGAGTACAGCCCATACGCAATATTTCTGGTGACAAGCTGTGCTCAGTACCGTGGGTTAAGTTGCCGAGCCGGAAACATCGACATTATTCGGCAGAAAATAAACCAGAACCGGTTAGGCAACTAAACCAGAAATTTCTCATGTTCGAAGTTAAATGCTTAACGTCCACACAACACAAGGGCACAATCCCTTATCCAGGTTTGCAGGCGACAGAAGAGTGACACACTGAGGCTAGCGAAAAAGAACAACGAGGTTTTAAATTTTGTTCGACAACTAGCGTTTCATTGTAGAGGTACTGCAACTGCGATCAATACAGACTTATATGCGTATTTCATTCTACTTTCAAGCTGTAATATATCCTTTCTCCCGATTTCGTACAAAGCGTCATAAGACTGTACAATAGCACAGCTACACATTAAAAACTAAACGAGTTAGTTAAACTAAATGACATATATGTCGCGAGGCTAATTAACGGCTGAATAGTTTACTGATTAAAAGGTAAATATGGCCGTGTTAGTACATGGATGAGGATTTATGATATCGTACTGTGAGTCATCAGTATGAATCGATCATAGCGGCAGCGCAGAGGAAATGGTCTGTCCCGGCCGTGGACTGGAATAGAGAAGCAGGATAACGGGCGCAAGTAAAGCTGACTCATTTAGTCTTGGTCTAGTGTGGTACAGTGGGACGCATGTTCCCAGTGTTGAGAAACTGTTATAATCACACGAAATGGCTCCGCGCAGGTGATTCGGTTGAGTAGTACGACAAAGTGTTGCCATCTCAACTCGTATTACAAGTACATTGCAGGTAGTACATCTCGTGGTTCGAAAACGTACATTACGTAAAATCGCCATGTCATAATTTTTATTTTTTTTTACCTTTCCTGATTTATTTTTGGCCCCCTTGGGGGTCGGGGGGTTTCACGTTTGGTTGTCAGTTCTCTGTATTGCCTTTAAACTCTGTTTTCTCTTTAACCTTCAAACTGTACTTTACAAAAGTGTTTCGTAAAGTCTGAACGGTTCAGATGACGGGCCTACTGTGCAAGATTAACTGGAGGTGCTTGCAAGCGCAAAAAGGCGCAGAAAGGCTGCTGATGCAACAATAAGTGTTATATTTGGACACCAAACCTGCGTGTCACATTTTTTAGATTTATTCTTCGTTGTAATGGTGGAGAAGAGACTGCATCCATTACTTAAGTACGAATCCCAGCTTACAAATAGATCGTAAGAAACAGCAATCGCTGATGCACTGTTTACCGCATCACCATAACACCGTCAACGTTAACATGCAATGTGAAAAAAACTGCTTCTGATGCTGTTGTTGTTGCTGCATTATTTCCATAAATCGACCGAAGCGAAGCGAAGGTCTTCTATATTCAATGAAGATGGAAATTTTGTCTGTCCCGTCGGTCACGGTACCAAATAATATAATAAATAAATTATAATAAATAAAAAAAAATATAAATAAATAATATAAACACAAAAATATAGGGCGCGTCCTCTATATTCCACAAAACTGGCTATTTTGTCTGTCCCGTCGGTCACGGTACTAAATCATATAATAAATAAATAATAATAATAAATAAAGAAATAAAAAAATAAATAATATAAATACAAAAATAGAGGGCGCGTCCTCTATATTCCACAAAACTTAATAATTTGTCTGTCCCGTCGGTCACGGTACCGGAAGAAATGCGTAATAAATATTATTAAATATATAATGAGAAATAAAGAGATAAGCAAATAATATAAACACAAAAAAAGGGGCGCGTCCTCTATATTCCACAAAACTGATATTTTGTCCCTCATGTCGGTCACGGAACCGGAAGTGATGCGCAACAAAAACAGTTTCTAATAAGTTTACTGGAAGTTGTTTATTATCCAGTATATAGCGATATGTAACAATATTAAGCGTTGTTATGTGACCTGTGTTACTTTTATATCAACAAAACTGGATACTTTGTCTCTCCGGAAGTATTGCGCTACAAAAGGTAGACAACTGGGATAGCTGTTGAGCTAACCGTGCCTGTCGCGGTCCTCCAAGCGATCAAAAGCAAAAGGCAACAGTACAGAGAAAGACATAGCTGGCTAGAATAAGCCTGACCTTTTGATTTAATGGTTTTCGACCGTTAAACTGTTCTTCGATGTGTGATAAAGGTTAAGAGTAATTTTGTTCTTGGAAGGGAAATACACTGAACTTACTGAAGCAATATATATACACTATACAAATACACTGGATATACACTACTGCCATCTAACTTACACACACTCCTGACCAGCGTCAACATAACCACATTTTTTAAGTAACTTTCTGCTCGCTTCGGTCCACCAGTCCCCGCAAACAGCGAGTGCACTTACCTAGTTTTACTATTGCATTCCTGCGATCGCATTGCTCCGGCATAAACCAGAAAACAAAGGTTTAAACTGAATTGTTTTTCGTTGTTTCACATTAGACACTCACCAAAGATATTTATGTGGGCACCCATGAACAAGTGTTCTTGATGAGTTCTACGGACGAAAAAAATCTGGGTAAGTGCACTCGCTGTTTGCGGGCACTGGTGGACCGAAGCGTGCAGAAGGTTAATAGGACTAATCTTTAATGGACAGTTAAAAAATGTGGATATGTGGACGCTGGTCAGGGGCAGTAGACACATTGCTTCAGTGTATATCTCTTCCACGAATAAAAGTACTGTTAACCTTTATCACACACTGAACAACAGTAAAAGGCTAAAAACTATCAAGGCTCATTCTAGCC
>JAQGAU010001974.1:0-17073 GCA_034698045.1 Paramacrobiotus richtersi | reverse complement strand
TCGCTGGAATACTGCGCACGGCTTGGATACGCGTCTTACAGTGCTGTTGGTCCACTTTGGCCCGAACATAGTGTATTATTAACGATTCTTTTTATCATTCAGACGGTTTTCTGTGTTTGTTATTCTGTCGTGAATGGTCCGATGCTCGAGCGCGCCTTGCGGTTGTACTTGTAGACCTTAAACAGATAAATCGTTACACGCCCTAAATTACTCTAACCATAAGTTTATACGTGCTGCTACAGTAAAACTAATGACCAGTAATATGCACTAATCATCTTTATAAGATAATGCATTAATAAGATAATCCAGACCGCAACCTCGGTACACTAAATTCATGCCATAGTTGATATAATATTCTGAATTTCCTGTACTATTGCCGCGGCGCTACGATTCCACAACTTACTGTAGTTGAAGCGGATTTAATAGCAAAAATCGCAATCACACCAGCAGTTATGGTCATCATGGCACCGGCCACCGCCACACCCATAACTACAAGCGGCAAATGCTGTCGCAGTACGCATCCCGCACCCAGACTATACAGGTTCCAGGTAATGTGTCACTCAGCATGCAGTTAGCCTGGGACTGGCCGCATTAACCCACTACTGCAGTAAGAATCAGAATAAAGGCCATATGGCGGTCCATGATGCTCCACGGAATATCGCCAGACGATTCCAGTGACTAATAGGATCTGGTTCGGCTGACGGATTCTTGCACGAATGTTCACAAAGTAGCTGCGGAGCTGGAACCACACTTGAGCGATTCTTGGAACATACAAAACGCTTGGAAGATCAACAAGTTGGTTGTGAAATGTAAACTATTGCCTAAACGCAGTCCAATTTACAGGACCACGATTCCGGGCAGATTTGATTTGTTTAGCGTTACACCAGCTCGTAAAATGTGGGCATTAAATTTTATGCATGGTCAGGGAAAGGCTTGGTTTCGAGTACGGGTTTTTGAGGCGTTCTGTAATGAGCCGTTAAAGGTTTACTGACGGTAACTGACCGGATAATTCTGCAATGTACGTCTGCTTAGGACTGCCGTGTGCGTTTACTTCTTGGATTACGTTCTTAGACCTTAGTGTGATTCTTGGTTTACCTTCCTTGGTTTATGTTCTTAGTTTACGTTAACACTTTCTCCATTTTAATGCATTTTACCAACAAGATTGCAGGTCTTTACAAAAGTTATGGCGCGCTTAGTCGGCGGCTTAGGGCTTTGCGACCTCGTGATTCTGCAGTTAACGACTATGGCCGCATTTAATTGCAGTCTGTTGGTGGGCTTTCAGGTCGTAACAGAAATTCTTGGCGGCCTATTGGAGACTTCAGTTTCAACGACCTGGAAATTCTCTCCTGTAATCGCTAGCGCTCTGATTTATGGCACATGCTGAAAAGGCAGAAATGCCCCCTCCGGCCACAGCGGCTCGATGTCGCCTTTCACGTACTCGGAATAAATGCCCTATCCGGATTTTGTCTCACTGATAAAAATGACTGCCGAATAGAATACGTGGCAGCAACGGATGAAGGGCATTCGTGGTGCCTTGGCAGTGCTCTTGAGCACACAACCGGTAGTTCATATTCACGCATCGTAGACATCATTCTTTTGTAGCAGAACTAGAAGAAACTGGGGCCCTCTTCGTGGGATTACTGCGTTCAGTTTTGGTGTCGAATTACGTTGAAACTTATTCCATAGCAGCTTGTGGAAAGCAGGATGGAAATGGAAAGCTGTTTATAAATACGTGTGCTGGCTGTCTATTTGCACTAATTTACTTTTCAATGATCTTTGTGGTGAATCTAGGAACAGACCGTTTTTGTCACTCACTGTCGTTTATGGTTTGGTATGTATATTGTTAAATATTCAGCGGAATGGCTTCTTTCTTCGTTTCGAACCATGTTATGCAAGATGCATGGCACCTGCTGGAACGAAATGGCCAGAGGAATAAATTTGTTGTTGCTGTTCCGGCTTACGGATTTGTGCACGAATGTTCTCAAAAGACTTAAGCTGCAGAAGTGGTAGCGTACACTTCGACGATCCTTGGTATCCGATACTCGACGCTTGCCAAATCGGCAGAGGATTAAGGCGGTTCGAAATGTAAATCACTGGAAGAATGCAGTCCACTTTTTAGTGTCAGGATGTCGGGCAGATTGAATTTGGGGGCATTACACCAGCTCGTAAAATGTCGGTATTGTGTGGTAAATCTGTATACTGTCGTGGCGTTGCCGGTTAAGCGATAAAGATTTTCTAAGTTATGTGTGAATAATGCAGCTAGCTCAGTCGTATGACGCTCGGCCACAGAGCGAGAGCGCAGCGGTTCGATCCCGCGAGTTGCACATTTTTTGCGAAGTAGCTTAGATACGACATAAAAATCTTCATTTCGGACACTCTAAATCATGGTTTGCTGTTAGGTGAAATGCAGTGTTGTTTTTACTATCAATTTTCGGGACCTGTTACTATTTGATATCCCAGCTTTTTTGACCTTTACTATTTACTAACTATTTACTATCGCACAGTTTTTATGCTTAACCATTTTCTAAATACTTAATTTTTTGTTCCGCAGCCGCCTACTATTTACTTAATTATTACGAATATTATAATATGGGCTACCAATCGGAGCCGTGACCAAGCTTCTGTTCTTTTGTTTAATTATTTTTTCGTTGTACATCATCAGAAGGATAAAACCTGTTAGCCATAGTTAAATAAGCAACATTTTCTGAACAGAAATTCTATATCCGTTAATAATGTAAAGTCAGTCGAAAAGAGAAAACGAGAAAAGAACTTGAAATGAATAAGTTTTTACAGGTAATCATCATCTGCTGGAGGGTAAAACAGCAACACTGTTGCTGTTGTAGCGATACTTTGAAGTATGGCATAAATAGAAACTGGTGTTGCTGCTCGGTTCATGGTGCCATATGACGTATTACGTGTAGTTTTGAACAGCGAATTTGTCACCTCGACGGCATTTTTTTATTTGCTGGCTGTTGCTGGATAGTAACATGCCAGTTTTAATTATTATAATTGGAGGACTGGCAGATTGCTCATTTTACTTACTATTCAATATTTCGGAAGCAGCACTTTTAGTATTCAGTTACTATTTACTACCTGCTTTCGGCAGCGGCTTACTATTTACTTAATTATTAACGGGCACAAAAGCCTTAATAATTAGTATTTACGATTTACTATTTACTGTTAATTATTAAAACGACACTGGTGAGATGGTAGCAGAGCTGTACCTAACCGTTTATACCAATACCGTTTATGCCGATACCGTACCGATAAGTTTACATTTTCCGAAAGCGTATTAGATACGCCTCTGATTATATGAACATGCGAAGGTTTGGTTTCGAGATTAAGAGGTTCTTGACGTCCTGTAGCGCGCCGTTGAAAGTTTTAGACCTAGTAACTTTGAGGTTAACGACTAGCGCTTTTTCCATTTTAATGCATTTCGCTGTTGTTGACTAGATTTTACAGTAGGTCTTATTATAGCGTATCATGTGATGCGCTTACTGTATTCCCGACCTAACTTATCCATTTATTTTATAGTGTGGCACAGGCAGGACTGTATGGCGCAGTTCACTGAACGATCGAACCGAATACGCTGAACGTCTATTCAGCTGCAACGTCTTTATTTGCGTTTTTCTGCACAAAAACCAGTTTCTCATTTGAGCAGTTGCTCCAAAATACTTGTTTGAAAAATATGAAAATTATCCTTTTTGATTCATTCAAAATATGGTCTCGCTTAGCGATTACGCTGTTGAATGTTCGTACAGCAGAGCTGGACTTCGAATCGAGGGTGGCCCCCCATACCGTGCTGCTGTGGGGCGAACCCACAGGGGTCCCCCATGATATGCTGATGTGGGCAAACCTCAAGGGGGCAAATCCCCGTTCTGTTCTGGTGTGGGGCAGACGTAAGGGGGCGTCCACGTGGACGAGCTTTGGGGGGCTCCCCATAGAGTCCTGCTGTATGTGCGCTCGCCAAATTTTTTGAGAAGGGGAACCTTCGGTATTCGTTCCTGCACTTTTAATCAGATAACGTACTCGTTTACTGAACTGTGCACGGGCAACAGTGTAAAGCCCTAGAAATTGTACGATGAGGAACTCATGGACTGGAGTTTATGTTTTCGACCATGAAATTCTGATCCGTTGACGAAGAATTGTGCTGTTGACTTGTCTTTTGAATTGTTTTCGCACAAGATAAAAACTGCTATTTTTGTTAAAAGGTATTTATAATATAATCCGCGAATAACAGATCACTGAACCAGAATGAATCTTGTGACGTCATGTACAGTGTGCGAGCGCCACACTATACGAAACCATGGACAAGTTAGGTCGGGAATACAGTATAGCCGGCGGCTTTGCGAATTACTCGGAATTCTACAGTTAATCTGCATTTTATTGCAGTCTGTTGACGAGCTTTCAGGTCTTAACAAAAATTCTTAACGTTCTATTTGGGGCTTTATAGCATCAATGACCCGGTAATTCTGTCCAGTAACTACTAACTACCAACGCTCTGGTTCACGTATCATATGGAAAAGGCAAAAATATAAGAAATTGGTTTACTTCTTCGTTTACTGTCTTGCTTCGGGTTCTTGGTTTAGGCTTAGAGCTTTGCGACCTCACGAATTTGCAGTTATAGACTACAAATGCATTTCATTGCAATATGTTGGCGCGCTGACAAGTCTGAACAAAAATCCTTAACGGCCTATAGGAGACTTTGCAGTTCCAACGACTTGGTAATAATTCTTTTCCGCAATCACCAACGTTCTGATTTTGGATACATGTGGAAGCGCAGAAATGACCCCCTCCGACACCAGAATGTTAAGTTTTGTTATCAAGTTTTGTTCAGACCTATTTCGCAGCAGCTTAGAAAATGGACAGACTGCAGTACGAGAAGGTTTGAGTGGGACCAAAGCGGTAACAAACTCCGCAGAACAAGTCATTCGTTGCGTAAGACTATAGTTTTACCAGTTTTCTGGTAAATGGGTTTCAGTTTCCTACGTGTCCACCGAATGTTGCTGGTTTTTCTTCTGAAGGTAGCAAGAACTGCATGTGAAACATTCATGGTTTAAAGGTTTAGAACATTATAGTGGAATTGCCTAACCAACAAAACGCTCTTATCGTATTCGTTGGGATAATGCGACGTCATTTCATAATTCACACCCCATTTGGTACGTAAAGTGTAATTTATAGCCTACGTTGTAAGAGATTTAAAGCGCCCTGACTTATGACGCTGTTGCGATCATTTTAAACCAAAACAATACATATTTCCGTCAGACCAGGAACTCTGCTACAAAATTTTTTCATATTGATGCGTTTTCGTGTGAAAATACGAAAAGTTATTTCGCAAAGTAATGGACAAATGCAGTTTGTGGGAGAAACGTTATGAAGAGTGGACCTCGGCAGTCTCGTAGAGCAACGGACTGGAGCCAGACGTTCCCGCATCGTGAGTATCATGTCGATCCGAGCAAAAACCATTCTGCGGCGTCTTAGGAAAAAACACACTGGGGCGTTAGGAGATGGTCTGAGTATGACGAAACTTCGGAGAAAGGTAATTATTTTATCGATGTATTCTTGCGATAGGTTTCTGTTTATATGTTGCATATTTCAGGGTATGCGATTTATTTTCAAAAGGTCAGCGTACATTTCAAACGGACTTTAGGCATGCTCACACGATCCACCAACACAATCAGATATTTACAATTTTTCATAGCAATAAATACCGGTGCCATGATACGCTATGCACAAAACTAGGATAGTGCATTGTGAGCGCAAAATGTGACGAGTGGAATCAAATTCGATGAAGATACAATAGAATCCGTTGGCAGATTCGAACGCAACAAAGCTGAAATTTACGTTTCCTGATTCGTCATTGATCCGCCGATATTGTTGGCTTGTGCTTCATGGGTCACTTGTCTGCTGCAAGGACATGTTACTGATAAGTATGTAGTTTTGCACAATCTTCTAAAACCACTTGTGCGGGTTTTTATCTTATCTTATGTACAGATAATCTACCATGCTTGATACTGCATGGGTTTTGCGTTTTCTGTTTATCTGATAAAAATCTACCATCTATCAAGTTTCCCCAGTGAAAAACTGCAGGTTTTGCAAACTATCCCATTTCAACAACCCAACGCTCTGGACTGTCTAAGGAGATCTCCGCGACAATACACCGCCCTAAAAAACCAACACTGAAAACCTCAAAGGCACAGGTCACCTTGTTTACGAGACAACAGGTTTATAAGATGGCTAACATTTAAGCGGTAAAATAAATTATACCACGAAGTTCTTGCCAGATGTAACAGTTAACCCTTTCCAGTATTGTTCTTTAAGCTGCGATTACCTTACCATCTTACATTGAAGCGGATCAGCAATCCCGACACCAGCAGTTAGAGTCACCTCCACACGTACCACCACCTAATCCCATCACACCGCACCTGTTGTTACAGAATTCAAGCACCATCGTATTGTAACAAGCACCGTGATAGGTCCATTGCAAGCAGTCGGCCCGAGATGGGCAACTAATACCGGCAAGTGCAGTGAGAATCACAACAAAAAGCATGTATCGATTCATGATCCACTACAGAATGTTAACAACGAATTTCAGTGACTGACAGGTTCCTGCTTGACTTTTGCGCGATTGTTAGGCAATACGAGCTGCGAAAGCCTGCACAGGGATGATCAACGAGCATAGCACTTGAAACTTTACAAATCTTTTCGGAGGAACATGGCGGTTTTACATGGAAGCGGTCCAGTTTATACGGTCTCCATTGCGGACATATTTAATTGTGTCGCATCACAAGGCTCGCAACATGGCCCAGGTGATAGGCGTTATGATTTATGCTTGGCCATTGGTGGAGTCGGTTTCGAGATCGAGGGCTTCTCAACTTTGAGAATGTAATTATTCTGCAGTTAACGACTTATGCTGCATTATATTGCAATGTTTTGACGAGATTTCGAGTCTTTGCAAAAGCTTTCGACGTATCTCGGGTGCGCTTCGAGTTGGGCGACCTCATAATCCTGCAGTTAATGACCAACATGCGCAATCTATGCATGCTATTGGCAAGACTGGAGGTCATAACAATAACTTTTAATGGGCTTTTCGAGACTTTAAAAGCTCCATCGACCTAGTAATTCCATCCGTTAAATATTTGCCATCGCCATCGTTTATGTCCCATATGAAACCACCAGAACTGCTCATGGGCAAGCGTAGATTCTTCCTGGCTCCTGAGTCGATCTCGTCGGATGATTTCTGCTATACTGCGCGGGGGCCGTCGAGACAGTACAGCTGTTTATATAAGGTCCCCACTTTCTCTAACCTTCCGCATGAAATGTTAACGACTTTCTTTCATTCTGCACAGACTTTAAACGATCTTCCGATAATTTTTTTTCATATTATTTCACGAAACAGCGCCGCAAACCGCTCTTTAGGATCAAAAGGTCATGTTTAAGGAGTTTTACACACGTCCGCTTGTTTAAAGAGTAATGGTGCCAATAGTATATTTCGTTTCCGCGTACTCGCTAGTAGATTAACGAGCTTACTTTAAAGATGCGTGGATATAAACCCCAGTTTTGTCTTCAGCGCATAGTAGTCTTTAAGCAGTATATATATCTTGAATGCGAAACAACCGTCTTTAAGAGAATAAACAGAGCGAACGGTAGTCTTTAGAAAAGAACAGATCTCGTTATTTCTCCTGTTTTAGAGTACAGCAGACCTTCTATACAGATACTTTTAATACTCTTCCAAAGCCTTAAAACCTTTTCTTGGTGAACGCAATGAGTCAGTACCAGTAAAGCATTGTCAAAAGTTCACTTTGTTGTACACTGGTCGCGCGTGCAGATGCCATCGTAACAGGCGAAGTCATCCTGTAAAAGGTTTCAATAATGCGATAACTGACAAATTTTCACGATTTCCAGAAACAAACTTTTAATGGTGAGCCTCCGTAACGATACAGGGTCCATGTGTACCGTATTGATAGCGCTGTACGGTAAAATTCATATACAGTAATGAATATACTTAGCAACGCATGCGTAATAAAGTGTTGCTGTATGCGAATACCAGATTAAGCCCATTAACCAGCGTGTTTACTGTATTTGTTTACAAGTGTTTGCAAGCAGACGATCCAGGAATGGGTCTTGGAGTGACTGCAATATTAATACTTTAAATGGCAACTGTTTGATCGGTTTTCTGTCCTAAATCTACGATGCAGTATCTAACAAAACTTCGGAGCTGTTTTCGCTGTTGAAATCATGCTTGCGTATGGAGTTATAATGATGACCCAAAATGATTGGAGTTACTGGAATTATTGTATATTTTACAGGACACACTCTGCAGCTGTGCTGTGAAGCTGCATGCTGTATGGAGATCGTTGGCAGATTGATTCCTAACCGTGCGCAATGGATGATCACTGGGTACGCAACTTGCAAGTGTCATGTTTTGATAGCACCCGTGTATTCTCTAACGCTTGCCAGTCTGGTCGGAACCCTGCGTAAAACCTTCGAGTAATTCTTATGCAGAACCACCTCAGTGCGAAATGTGACGGTTTGAATAATTTGTATTTCGAAAATTATTTTTTTTCTGCTGTTTGAAATTCTCTTTCTAAAGATGCTTTTGTACACAATACAATTGCAGACTAAAACTTGCATAAAGACTTGCATAGACTTGCACAAACTATGATTCACGGCATCTATCCATACAGTTCTGCTTAGTGCGATATTGATAACACATGATTGTTTTAAGGACCATACTTTTGCCACTCCAACTTTGGTAAGGTTTCCCTTCATTTGCTGGGTTTACGTCATCAGCATGGTCAACTCTTTTTTACAGGATGACCTAATTCCCTGGTGGGTGTGGCTGATTACTGCCCTAACCATATTTATCTTTGTGGGTCTGCCGTTCATTGCACTCATGGTGTTCTGTTGCTGTTACGATAAAATCAACCGCAGCAATGCCCATCAGGGCGCGATACTGGCGGGCCCGACCTATCCCATGCAGGCGCCACCCGTGGTAACACACGTACAGTTTCCACAACCCACACCTCCTCCTGCTGCGGAAACCGTTATTCCTGGACACTAAGAATCTCGATAATGGAGTCCACGGCATTAAGTTTATGTTTTTGTAAAGTTAGCGTCTTCATAGTTTAAAGAGGAACAGAAAGACTTGGTTGCAACTAATGAAAAGCTTACGTTGTGGCGGTTGTTCTAACCTCCCGATCATTCTGGATTATTCTACAACGTAATGCACACACGACAAAAAAATGAGCATTTACATTAGAATACTGATAGAGGATTACCCAAACAGCGGCCGCAGATAAAGAGGAAGACTCGTTGCAGCAATCGGCAGTACGAGTGCGTAGCAGCATATGCAGTTTGATTCAAAATTTTAACTCGTTTTTCGATAGGCAGCGTGACCACACTATTAGTCTGGTACTTTGACAACACCGCGATTTTTGTTGTAATCTAACCTGTTATCTCGCTTGTACGGTGTACCCAGCGTTCGCTACGCTGCTTTGTTGCCAGTTCTCCATCTGGATTGGTATTCTCGTATTTTGTGTTTCTGTTCGTGCATGAATCAGTTCAGTTTTTTTCGAGCGTTCTCTCAACTGATTCTGTTCCACTGGACGCCAAGTTATGCAATTATTCAGCTCGAAAATAAATCCACCTTCATGAATGAAATGACCATTTACGTATTTCTCGCGCATTAGAAATAGTGCTTTAAATGGCAAGCTAGCCGCTGACCTTTTCACGTAAAAAAGAATATTTAAGATTAGAAATGTCACAGAAATGCCAAAATGTTTCGGTAATACCGTATAAGTAATATCGAATGCAAGTTTTTTAATGGAGTAATCAGAATATAATTGAAAGATTCCGAAATGAAATGGCCTGTCATATGTGTGCTCCACTTCTGATAAAGTATGACTTAATAGTGCTGTCTCTTATTACACTTGATCGTATCGAATATGTATTTCGTAGCAACTGGAAAACCATGTTCTATATACGATGGCTTTATCTGCAGGATTCCGAAAAACGGCGAGCTGTATAACTGTACTACAGCTACGCAGAATGGATGTTGCATGTTGACTGGATATGTTGTAATTCATTTATCTGATGCATCTGTAACACAATTGACTAGACATTCAAATGCTGGAATCAGGCAGATTCTGTGGAATCCGCAAAATCGAGATCATGCTGGTTGCTGACAGTAAATGCGCCTGGTTGATTACGAACCATGGAGCTCGAGTATGACAAATTTCCAATACAGCTCGATTATCGCTAGATCTCTGTGGCCGTTCTGTTCAAGAGAGCGCTATTCAAAGACAATTGTCGTGGCTGGATGTTGTGGGATGGCTGAGGAAACATCATGAGTGGTTTTGATGATCCTTTCTTTGCCACCAAAGATCCCTTCGACGACCCATTTTTCAAACGGACGCTTGCTCCCGCGAAGTTTGCTCCTGAACCAACCACAAGTGTAAGTTTACACAGCACTACGTATCTAGAACAAGGACGAGTACGAATTTTTGTACTATACTGCCGATGAAAATAGATATGAAATAATTACAAATGCAGACAATAAAAACCTGTTCCCTGAACAGTGTTCAATCAACAGTTCTACGTTTGGACTTATATTTCCCTATTTTGTGTTTTTTACTTATTTAGCGAACTCTCAGTTAATGTTGTCTGACTTGAGCAGTACATGAGAACTGATAATGCAACTGTATCGGCTTCGTAGAAGTTGTCCGACAGGAAAGCAATGACTATGGTCTCCTTGATACACTTATGGCATTTTTTGTTTCACCGAACACATGTACCTCTCGAAAGGTCACTTCGCACAGAAACCTCTGCGTATCAGTCACCGTTCTTCCCTTAGCTTATCCCGATCACTGTTCCGAGACTTCGGCGACTTTGATATAGTGTGTGAATAAAGTGACCTTTAGAAATTGTGTCAAAGTGCGCGTAACTGCAAAATTGACATCGTTCGGGTGGAGAAAACGTACATCAACTGTAATTTGGACCTTTGGTTTCGACACCGTACGAACTAGTCGCGCGCTTGGCTTTATGCCTATGAGAGTAATTATTGTTATTAAAAACTGAGAATTCTATTTGGAAATGTGCAATAAGAAAACGCGAAATAATTAACCCACGCTGTCTATCTTTTCAAGCATCTCAACCTTTGGCCCAGTTGCAGGTAGATCAGTATCCTAGAGACTTTTAGGATACTTTTTGTTTTGTTTTGTTTGGGCACTGGAAACAAGTATAAGGAAATACGCTAATATAGCTGAGCTTCCGGAGGCGCAGCTTCCACTGAATGCGCCATTTCTAAAAGTGAACAGACGTCGGTTCATCGGTGCAAGAAAAAGTATAACGTTTAAAGTGTTTTTCTGAACTGCAGATGAAACGAGCTTGCTGACAGCTGTTCTGCTTATGTAAATGGTGTTCTTGCTATTTAGGATATTCTTGAATGGTGGGCTATCCTTCTGATCCTCCTGGCCTGCATCGTTGTGGTGGGCCTGTTTATATGGGGCTTCGTCTTCCTGACCCAACGCTTCAGCGCCAGGCGCGGCGTCGTCATGGGCCCGGCACGCCAACCCCCTCCGCCGCCGCCCATGATGATGTATAGTATGCCACCGCCGATCTACATGGCTCCGCAGCCGATTATTGTGACGCAACCGGCACCCATGGTTGTTACGACTTTTTGAATTTGTACACAAACCACGTCAGCCACTTTTTAGCTGTTTTGACTGCTTTGTAGAACTGCATCTCTGGTTTTGATTTTGAGGTTGTTCTACTGAATAGTAAACAGAGTTGCCCTGGTTCTGAAAGCTGTCAACTAGTCGAGAACAGCTTGTGTTCGAAAAGTTGTTCAGTCACTGTAACCATGTTTTAAGTTGGCCATTTTTTTGCGAAACATGTCGGACTTAGTAGTTTTATACCGAGATGAATTTTTTCGCAAATGGCATGCAATCACATATTAAAATTCTGAAGTGGTTCACGTAAAGCAAATACTTACCTGTACCATAATTGTGTCTATGTTATTGCTTTGCTGGGGATGAAGTGAAGTGGTGGCAAAAAGCAGAAGTGACACAACATTTCTCGATAAGAGCCGGCACCTATAAAAAATCCTAATGTCTTCCTTGGAAATTGAGCCAGCTTGAGTTACAGAAGTTCTAACGCAAAACTACCATCGCGAATTTGACTTCGTCGTGGATGCATCGGCTGTACGGATTTTAGCAGTTGATACGACGCATAGTCACGCATTCAGGCTAGATCTGCGATTTCAGGCTAAAAGGCAAACGAAATCTCAAAAGAGTTTTGTATTGCTCTCGTCAAAGCTGAAGAAAATTACTTATGCCAAGACAATCCAGCGTATTAAGTATGTGGGGGGTTTATAACTAATTACTAACAAAAACACTAATTATTAATAGCTAATAATTAAAAAATAATAAAAATAATAACACTGATTATTAATTATTAACGATGATTAATTCTAATTAAAACACTAATCGACCGAAGCGAAGCGAAGGTCCTCTATATTCAGCTTAAGTGGATCAAAATGTCTGTCTGTCATTCCGTCGGTCGGTCACTATTATTATTTATTTTTATTATTTATTATTAATAATAATAACAATTAACAAATTATTAAGTTATTAAAATAAATTATTATTACCCTAAATATTGATAGTAATAAATGTCGGACGGTCACTAACACTATTTATTTTCATTATTTATAAATATTAGTTAACAATAGCCCACAAACGGTTGTATCCATGGAGTTTTCCTTTCTAAAAATTAAAAAAAGGTCACCCTGAGAACAACACATTAAGTAGTTTGCTGCCATTGCCGGTATGAATAACTTGATTGATCAAGCCTCAGCTTTTCGCGCGTCTGCTGCCAGATTGATTGTTCATTGCTCATTGCCATTATGCCCCTGAAACGAAAAGCGCCAACAGTTGCGGTGCGGAATAAGAGGGTCGATCCAAAACCGAACAGTACCGGTATGCTAAAAATATACGGCTCCATAAAGCCGCATTATTCTAACACTACTGAGCCGCAGGACCTTTGGCCCGCCACAGTGAGTCTCCCCAGCCAACAACCTCCACGAATAATTTACACACCTCTGTACTTGGCCAGGGTAAGTCCTTTGTTTACAGAAGATGTTCGTAGCTCTTTGTGGCACCAGTGTTGTGTTACAGCTTAAGTAATGCAAAAGCCCAAGCAAGACGGCGTGCAGCCATGACCTCCGCGCAAAAGCAAAGCAAACGGCTCCGTGACAAAGAAGCCGCTGCAGCACGAAGAGCCGCTCTGAATTCCGAACAGCGTAAGAGCAAACAACGGAAGGATAGAAATGCCGCTGCAGCACGAAGAGCAGTTATGAATTCGGAACAACGTAGAAGCGAACAACGTAGAAATAGAGAACCCGCTGCAAAAAGAAAAGCATAAATGACATCAGCTCAACTACGAAGCAAACGGCGTCGGAACAGGGAAGCTCAAGCTGGTCGGCGTTCTTCAGAAATGCCATCCACCGAAAAGCGAAGCATGAATCGGCGGAAGAAAGATCAAAAAGCGTTCAGTCGAACAACAGTGCCAGTTGAAAAGAAGATCGCACAAAACAGTCGGAACGCACTAGCAAAGGCAAAGCGGCGCTTAGAAGCGCTATCAACTAAGCGCTCTCTGCAGAATCTCTCTTCGGATCTACGAAAGTTAGCGACCTCACTAGAGAAACACATGGCATCCTTCAAATGGGCGACATGTTGTGCCTGTAACGAGTCTTGGCCTGGACTTAGGATTAACGTCGCGGAGCGTTGCATGAAGTGTCGCTGTTCAACTCCCAAATTTGGCGCACTGAACAATATGGACCCCGGAGATTTGCCGGATGTACTCAACTCCCTTTCGTTTTTGGAACAACAGCTTATTGCAAGAATACATGCTGTACTATCGGTCTATAAAGTTCGCAAAGGTCAACAATTGAAATATTCGGGGAATGTCATAAACTTTATGCAGGATGTTTCTGGTTTTGCCAAATCTCTGCCACATCCTCCGCAGGAACTCCTGTCCGTTATACTAGTCAGTCGAAGTAACACTGACAACTACGCTGCGTTCAGTGTTTCAGCATCACGGTTGCGCAATGCTCTTAATTAATTGGTTAAAGAAGAACAATATCTGGTACAAGGACATTCAGATAGATGAAACCGTTTTAGCCGATCTACCCGAAAATGGAAACCTTCACCAACTACTACCGACACTAGAGCAAAAGATAACTGAAAGCGCTGACGGCGATAATGATCGCGTGCATGATACTGGCGTTCCTGTTATTACGCACGTTAATCAGCTTGCCCAGATAAGGGAAAACATCGGAATTGCAACGGCTCCGGAAGTTCGTTATCCAACATTATCCAGTCACCCAATAGACGAATTCAAAACTGCAGGATACATCGCGCAGGCATTTCCGTGTCTCTTTCCTACCGGTCAAGGAGACCTACGCGATCAGCGCGGCCGTACTGTGGCAGTTTCTGAAACTGAATACTTTAAACATCTGATGCGTTACAAAGACCGACGGTTTGCAACACATCCAACGTTTCGATTTTTTGCAATGAACACAGTATTTCGCTGGCAAGCGCTACGAGCGGGGCAAATATTCGTCCGTAAAAGCACCGTTGGAAATATTACTGCTGAGGAGTTACGAGTCCGTCTGGAAAACAACCCGGCCCTTATTAAGCAAATAATGAATTTCGGCTCACGACTACGCGGCACAAGAGCATACTGGTTTCAACGAAGCGGAGAGTTGGCGGATATGGTCAGATCTCTCAAAATGCCGTCTTAATTTTTCACCTTTTCGCCAGCTGACTTACACTGGCCAGAGCTCTTTGATCTTTTGGATGCCTCCGTTGACCTCAAAGAAGTCGACCAGAAGAAAGGCGCGCAGTTAAGATCCAAATTTTTACAGGAAAACCCGTTGATGGCGGACTGGTTTTTCATCGAGCGCGCGGACTACTTCATACACAAAATTCTCAGCCCACATTTTAAGGTCAAAGATTTCTGGTATCGGTACGAATTTCAACACCGTGGAAGCGTTCATCTCCACGGATTGCTTTGGCTCGAAGACACTCCTGATACTGATAATCTTGATAATATTACATAATAGTTTACATGGCAGAGCTTATGATGTTATTATACGGATCGAGAAGGTCAGAAGATGATGGGCATGGGTTTTTAATGAGGAATCGTGAAAGTAGCGTATACAGTTAGCGTAACAGCAAACAGCGTTGTTCGTTCGGAAAGTCGTCGAGTGTCTTATGATCGTACATTCAGCAAGTCATTATAGCCAGCGCGGCAGTAGCCGCGCTGCCGTATCGTTGTCACAATCAAGCCGATATATCAGACCAAATGATCTCCAAAGCATGCATGCAATTGAGCGCAATAAACAATGAGCAATATGGAATAAGTAATGCTGGTGTAAGTGACTGGTACAAAGTTCACGTGACAATAACATGAACGAGCACGAAATCCAAACAGTAATTGATTATTTTGATGACCTCGTATCAGCAACAAATCCCGACATTAATGCGCCGGTTCCCTTAATACATCCTTGCCAACTTCGTGCAACGGAAATAACAGATTGGGACCTGGATTATGCACAGTTGGTTAACAAAGTACAACGACACACCGTGTGCAAAAAAGACACCTGCATGCGAAAGAAGAAACAAGTTATACTGCAATGTCGTTCTAACTTTCCACAAAGTCTGAGCGAAACCAGCCGATTAGAGAAGGTTGATGGCACATGGACGTTTACTCCAAAGAGAGATGACCCAAGAGTGAATCGCCACAATCGGGCAATTTTACAGTCCTGGCGGGCTAATATTGATGTATCACCTGTTGTTGACAGGCACGCCGTGGTGAAATACGTCGCTAAGTACGCTTCCAAAGGAGAACCAAGGTCCGCAACGCATGGTAAGATTTTGCGAAATATTTTGGATGCAGACTCGGAATTCGCGCAGCCAGCAAAGAAACCAATTCAGAAGTTATTGATGAAGTCGATTGCCGAACGTGATATTTCCGCCCAAGAATGTATGCATCTTCTCATGGGGTTCGATTTGTACAGAAGTTCACGCCCATTTGTTGTTCTCAACGTAAAACCTGATGAATGGATTCCACTGAGCGATGGTACCGGTGACCAGAACGAAGCCGAACATACTTTCACTAAAACTATATTTGAAAAGTATGCTTTGAGGAAGGAAGAACTGGAAGACGAATCGCTTTACACAATCGCGGAGCAGTATGTGTGGACTCGCAACGGTTGGACGAAGCGGCCGCAAAATAAAGAAGCTGTCGTGCGTGTCTTTCCGCGCTATACAGTAACGGGAGATGACGACAAGGATGCGGAATACTTCCGTCAGATGGTATTATTACACAAACCGTGGACAGAAGCTGACAATATTTTAGGTTCGGGACAGTCGTGGGCTGACGCATACGATGCCTTGGAGTTTGAAAGGCCACTTGTTTTACCGGACCCGGAAGTGGACGATGACTCAGATGACGAAATTGAAGAGCCGCAATTAGACCAAGACGAGTACATGGTACTACACGGACACGGACCGCATTCAGATGCCCTCTAATAGAACTTGGGACACGTGAAATGGATTTGCATTTTGACTGGAGTGCTTCCTACGCCAATTACCAGAACATCGAAGAGGCTGCAGCATTTCTGGAAAATGCAAAATCCGCCGAAGATGACGTGCCCGGTTTTACCGACGTTCCGAATGTCACGTTATCTGACGATCAGCTAGCGCTGTGTGCGCATTTTGATAAGCAGTTGAGGGATGACACTTTCGATTGACTGAACATTGTCCAAGGAAAAGCCGGCAGCGGAAAATCCACTGTAATTGGAATTTTCAAGAGCAAACTTGAAACTGCGCCCAGATTCGGGCCGGGTTCCTACAAGGTGCTTGCTGCAACGGGAGTAGCAGCAAATAACATTGGAGGTGCTACAGTGCACTCGGTATTGCGAATCCCCGTTAACAGAAAGTTTGTTGATCTGGAAGGAGAAGAACAGCACAAACTGCAAGCCGACCTTGAAAGCGTTCACTGTCT
>JAQGAU010001973.1:0-17076 GCA_034698045.1 Paramacrobiotus richtersi | reverse complement strand
AGGAACAGGTGTATGCCAGGGATGGTACGCGTTCCATGTATATTGCCAAAGAGGATGCGGCGGAAGCGGCCACGCTGACAGATCGGGTGGAAGCCTTGCAGGCGGACGGGCGCCTGAGCGGAGAAGCATCCATTGAGGAGATTCTGCAGTGCTTGGCCGCGCAGGACCACGCTGCGGCAGAACAGAGTTGAAGGAGGTCGTCTGGTGTTAAGATTCCCGGCTTCGTTTTTTTTACTCATTTAATGTTTTATTGCCGTTCCTTTGTTGGTAGTTTCTGGTTGCTGCTCATTTGTTGTCCCGTTCTTTCGCCTTGTTACTAGTATTACACAGATGGAGATTAATTGTATAAGATTTTATCGATTTTTTATGGTAAAGTTAACTAACTGAACTAGAAAAATGTGTTATTTTGGATATGTTTCTGGCAGTCTTGTGTGGCAGTACACTCATAATTGGTAAACGTCAAGCTGCATACACTGAAACAAATGTCCAGCGGAATTTTTTTCGGATAATCCAATGCTGCGAAACTCCCAGCTTTACACGGAAAAAACGGCCCGCTACGGCCCGTTAATGCACAATGTCGTAGAATATAATACCATGTTTTTGCCGTATAACTTTAGTAAAGCATCCACGGTCTGCGGTTTTTATGCGGAAATGTATAGTCTGCCTATTACGCATCAAATCTTCCATTTATGTTTTGCCCGGACTGTTCATATCGCTTGTTTATACAGTAAATACTGAACGTAGCATTATCCCTCTGTCAGAAACTGTCCATAACGCGTTGTGCATTTACACATCGAAAAATACAGAGTTTTTATGCGGAATTGTCCAGCCCCGATGGCGTATTAAATCTGTCATTTCTGTTATGCACACGACTGTTCATGTAGTTTTAAACGATAACCCGCCAAAAACAGAAATCAATATGCAAAATTTAAGTCAAGACAACACTGTCCGGATGCTTCAGTCTAATATGTTTTTTAAGCATCACCTCCATTAAATATCCTAAACGGCACTCCTCACATTTGAAAGGAAACTCCTCAAATGCCATCCGGTGTCTGGGTGTCTCGGCGTACTGACGCTTCTTGCCACCGTGCACCCAGAGCATGTGCTTCCGCCATGACTTGTGCTGCATGACCATCCCACACTGCTCACACGTTACCGGCCTCTTGTTCCGCATTTCATGGCGGTGTAGTTGCTCGGCGGTACACGTCCGCTTCCGCTTCCCGTCGGCAAGAGGGGGTCGTCCCAGACGCTGGGGTACGTGGACACTGGGGGACGATTTAGTCTTCTTGTTGATGATGAGTTTGGCGGAGGTTCGACATGCCGAACGTATTTCAGTAGGGGCAACTGCGTTCTCTGTCAAACTGGTCGATGCAACAATATTCTCAGCAGACGCTTCATCGGGGGATTCTATTGCTGCGTCAGCATCGCTGGACTGCAGGGAAACGGGGCGGCGTGAGGGGCAGCGAACAAAATGCTGTTTCAGATTAGTATATTGTTCATGGTTATACCAACAGGATGGACAAGGATACCGACCATCCACCTTATGCTGCTGCGAATGATTAAGGAGATCCAGTCGAGCACGGTACTCTGCTCCACAATATAAACAACGACAGCTATTCATGCCTTCACCAGCGTTCTGCAACGGAGAAAACAGACCGTGTTAACCGAGCGACTATGAGAAATTTTCTTATGACCAAAGTCTAATTGTAAGCAGCGTTGGATATAAAAATTATAACAGAAACATATATATATATATATGTACAGAATATACAGAAAATATATACAGATTAATATATAAATATATAAAATATATATCTGTAGTTAATACATAATAATTATGGAAACAGCCAAATTAATTAAATTACCATCTCAGATTAATTCTGTGGTTTCGTTCGCAACACGTAGTCTTATTAGTCGTGAAAGCCGTCAATTATTCCAGTCTCGCTCATTCATTTATGCCAGCACTAGTCCAAGTTATTGAAGTAGCATAATTCTTTATTTCGAAATTATCTCTCTGTTCTACCGCATTGAAAAAACAAGTAAAATCAAATTATCTGAAGAATTTCGAAGAGATGCAGCGTTACTAACCTGCTGTTCAAGCGATTGCCCCGGACAGACATGTCGATGCAAGCCAGTTATGTTCTTGAATTTCCTCAAGCACTTGTCGCACTGGAACATCACACTCACACTCATACGTATTCTCCTTTCCTTAAGAATCTCGTTGTATAATTCCGCATGCACTGAGCGATAATGCGATCGTATCGCCAACACCTGGTCATCGCACAACAGGCATTGTTGTGCCACTTTTTTCCCGGTACAAGGAGTACCATGTTCCGCTGCATGATTGAGTAAATCGGCAAAATTACAGGCAAAAAAATCACAGCCTGGACAACTCCTTTCCTCGCCAGCTAGACATTCCTTCCGATGACTCAGTATGTGCAAATCCAGAATCTCTTCACTGGGGAAAGAATTTCGGCAACTGGGGCAGTAGTACGACATGTATCCTGATTTCTTCATGTATTCAACGGCTTTTCGATGAGATTCGGTAAGCTCTGGCTGTTTAGGAAGCGGATGATCGTATTCACCGCAATGGTCCTGACGACGATGTGTCCTCATCTCGTTGTACGATGTAAATCCTTTAGAACACGACGGGCAAGGATAAGTTCCATTCACTTCGTGTTGACGTATATGTCGGCTGAAATCGGGACCCGGGCTAAGCTGCGTCGAGCAGTATAAACAGAAAATCATGCGTCCAACCTGCGAACATCCAAACATTATCTTTAAAAAAAACAGGGAAAGAACAACTATCAAAAAGCTGTAGCAAATAAGACTATAAACAGAAGACTAAAAAAAGGGGGAAATTGCGCAAACACATTTTCAAAAGGAGATTACGAAAATTTACTGATTTTCAGAAAATTTCAGTTGCAAACGCAAATTATTTCAAGAAATGTATAGCTTTATACGTAACCAGCTGCAGAAAACATAATACACTGTTTTAAGGTCCTTACGCGGCAGCTCCTCGGATGATTCGTCAGGCTTTTACTACTGAAAAATCTTTTTCCACACTTGTCACATCCATACGCAAAATTTTGCTGTACAATCTCCCATTCTTGCAGGTGGTTTGTGTGGTAATGGCTTCGCAAATGCATCAACTGTACCGAACAGAGAAGGCACTGCTTATGCCCATTGGGGGGAATCGAATGCTCTGCTGCATGTTGTGCCGCATCATTCAGGCTTGCTCCAACAAAATCACATTCGGAACACTCTTTTCCTTGTTCTACCGGACCTGTCCCCGGCTGATGAATGAGATCGTGTAAATCAAGGAGATTTTTCTTGGGAAAGTACACCTTGCATGAGGCACAATAGTACGATAAGAAACCAGTTTTCCTTATATAATCCAGGCCTAACTGTTGGGACTCTGATGGGATACCATGCTGTAGATAGCGATGAGATTCGGTAGACTTTGCTTGTCCTGAAGGTCGTTGCCACCTTGGTGGTTTAGGACGTAGATGTTCGTGGTCAGCGCAGTGGTCCGCACGACAGTGCTGCCGCATCATCTTGTATGATTGGAATCCTTTAGAACACGACGGGCAAGGATAAATTCCTTCCACTTCGTGTTGACGTCGGTGCCGGCCGAAATCGTGAGAATGGCGAAACTGCATCGAGCAGTATAAACACCGAAACACACGTCCAACCTGCAAATATCAAGAACTAAAGATTGAAACCAAAATTATGCTGATATTACTAAATTATGTATCAACCATTGATGTTTCATCTTATACGTTTGTGCTACTTATGTTCAGTATCATCCTGCAGATTACGACGTACCGAAGTCATATAATACGAATTCGTATTACGTATGTCACATTTCTCTTGTAAGACCAAGTACAACACGTGCACTACTCTATTGCGCATAGATGTGTGCAACATCCAACTGCTTCCAGTGCAAGACCGATTCAGCTACGGTAAATTCATCTACTCACAGATCAGCAGTATATACCATCCACATCAACACATGTACTCACAACATTTCGGAAAGGATTTTTCATCTTCTTCCAACGACCGAACGGCACCTTCGAATCTCTAATCTCCATAACAGGAACATCTGAATGCATGTGCTGGTAGTGCTGTGCCAGATTCTGGGCTTGATGGTCGCACAGTAGACACTGGATTTTCCCGCTTTTGGCGTGATGAATGTTCCCTTCCACTCCGTGCTGGGCGGTATGATTAATCAAATCAGTAAAACTGCTGCCAACAAAATCGCATACTGGACAATCCCGTTCCGTCCTGGCCGAATAATCTTCTTTCGTATGACTCAGCTCATGCAGATCGAGTACGGCTAAACTGGGGAAATGCAGTCGACAAGTCCCACAAAAATAGGACAAATTTCCGGTTCTTTTCAAATAGTCCATGCCAGCTTGGTAGGGTTCTTTGAATGAGTGGGCTTTAGGTTCCAGGTAGCCATAATCAGTTTTGTGTGTGGACCGGCAATGGCTACGGAGACTGGCGTATCTTTTGTACTTGCCGGAACAGTGCCGGCATGGAAATTCGCCATCCGTTCGATGTGACTCAATATGTCTACCGAATTCTTTCAGGTTCTCGTACTGACCATCACAGCACACGCAGTGATAAATTTGGAGCTAAAGCCATCAATACAACAATTAACTTCAGGAAACACCATGAACACAAATTATCCCGAGACATATATACAGCTTTATAAGCAGCCAGCTGTAGAAAATATATTAGTAATCATGTCCTTACCAGGCATCCCGGAAGATGACGCTCGAGGCTATTGTTAGTGAAAAATCTTTTTCCACACTGGTCACATCCATACGCAAAACTCTGCTGCACAATCTTCCATTCTTCCGGGTGGTTATCGGAATAATGCCATCGCAGATGCAACAATCGTGTCGAACAGAGAAGGCACTGTTTATACCCATTGGAGGGAGTCGAATGCTCCGCAACATGTTGCACCACATGATTCAGGCTTATTCCAACAAAATCACATTCGGTGCATTCTTTTCCGTGTCCGGCCGAACCGGTCACCACCGGCTGATGACTGAGATCATGTAAATCAAGGAGATTTTTCTTGGGAAAGTACACCTTGCATGGGGCACAATAGTAGGATAAAAAGCCAGTTTTCATCATATAATCCAGGCCGATTTTTTGGGATTCCGGTGTTGGTGGGATACCAAGCGTAATGGGTTCATAGCAAGGACCCTGTAATGACATTTTATCCAATATTCTATCGTACGACTCCAATTGAATAATTTGACTATCGTACATTAAATTAGTGAAATAAAATAAAAATAAATGTACGCGCTGTCGCATTCAAACCCAAAGCAGAAAATCTTTAAAGGAAACAGAATACGAAAAATAGAATGTATTTTGGTGAGCATGTCCTGTGGTTCTTGTCAGTAGTAAAGGAATTTAAAACATTTTCCAGCTTTAAAAACTGCAAACCTCACCGCTAGTCTCTTGTGGCAGGATAAACCGGCCCCATTCCGGAACTGCTTTCCGCACTCTTTACACACGCACGAACCACCTTTCTTAACGACTTGTGTATGCGCTGAATTCGACCCTTCACTCTCGGCACTTTTCAGCGCAGCGCTAACGGTCCCGTTATTTCGAATCCCATTGAGTCCAAAAATCTCTAGGCTGTCCGGACGATCAAGCACAGCGTTTTGATGATTTCTGTTGACCGTAGACGAATTCTTCGTCGTACTCCCAGCACTTTCCAACGCAGCGTCAGCGGTCCCGATATTCTGATTCACACTGGGTCCAAAAATCTCTGGGCTATCCGCACGGCTAAGTACGGTGTTCAGATGACTTCCGCTGATAGGGGACGAATTTTCCGCTATACTTTTGAAATGTTTCGTCAACGGTTCACCATGGATCCGACCATCTGACGGTTCGCGCTTCCTGCTGGATACTTTCACGGGGGAAGGCCATATCACACTTCCTAGCGAAATGAATTTGACACTTTTAGACACGAAATTACTGTTTTTGGTATATATTTCTCATGGTACAGTTACATCTAGCCTATCAAAGACATTGTCGATTACGAAATAGCACCAGATACACAAAAAGTAGAATAATACCGAACATACAACAACGAAATAGCGAAATACCACTTCTGCTAATCCAAATACATACCGTAAAACATTCTACATTAATATTTAATATGATTCACAAGGTTGTGTCGCGACTGGTAAAAATCTAAAATAAAACATGTAGTATCAAAAATACAACATGTACCTTCATCGTCATCATCAGAACAACCGTCCGGTATCCAGTCAGGATCTTGGTCCGGATCATCGATACTCTGGAAAAGGAGATCTCCGAGCCCCGCAGATGGACTGGTCTGCACTGTCGTACCAGGCTCTCGTGCTGAGGACCTCAGAACACGTTTTTCCGGTTCAATTTCCGGTGCACTAGGCCGTAGGTCACAAGGCTTCTGTGGGAACAGGAACTTCATTCCGATGATCTTCCATCTGACAGCAGGTTTATCATGGCCTTCGTACGGAAACAAAGAACTGGTAGATGGTATCGAATCTAAATTGAATACAGGACTTGAAGATCAAACCCGAATCACACACCGGTACAAATGTACTGTACTGTATTTCTGGGATGCACAAATAACGAACTTACCAGGACTTCTATTACCAGCACTACTCTGGTCTTCGATTGTCGATAATTCAGGTAATCCTTGTAACTCAGGCGAAACGCGGTTCGGGGATAAGAAATCATTGCAAATGACTACAAAGAGCGAAAAAACAAGGGTAATTTGACAGTGTCACCTGCAAGATATCGGTCAAGATAATTCGCAATATAAAAGACAAAATGCTAATAAGCGTCGTTTCAAAGTACACAGATAATGCAAAAATGCAGAAAAATTCTATCTACTTGTTCGAATATCTGGGTGAATAAAACGCTAACAAAATTATGCAGAACTCGATGAGTGCCACTTTTGATGCCTATATAATGCATAGTAATACTGACTACTTAATGGGATGACTCGGAAATTACTTACATACACAATGCACAAATAGAGAAGCACAGCTTACCAGGGAAAAACGAAATATCATTTTCTTCCTTTTTAATCTCCAGAGGTACACGACCGATGATTCGCGCGTATTTAGTCGAATGGCACACTGTCAGTTCTTCTCCAGGTAGAATCAGCATCGTGGACACAAAAACCACTTGACGTTCTCTGGAATAAGCGGTCAGGTTGGCTACCGCTGGATTCTCCACGAAACGCACATATCGCATCCAGTTGGACTGCTCCTCGGATTCCAGCTGGTAATACCGCATTCCCGCGCCTTCTGGATCAGGGCAGGCGAAGGTGGATGTACCGTGGAATGCATCAGAAAGGGGAGCGATCAATGGTCCGAAAACTGTCTGGGCAAAAATGGTATCTTTCGCGCGAACGATTTTACCTGAAAATGCACAGGTTGATGATAGATTAGTCTGCAAATGTGAGACGGACACATCTATTAGTATGTATTGTGATTCCTTCGAAGATGACATCAGACGCTAAAAGCATAATTATATTATTGATAATAATTATTATTAATTATAAATTATTATTTTAATTAGTAGTGAGTAATTATAAGTAACTAGAATGTCAGAAAAATTAATGAAAATTCTGAAATCATTTCAACGGACACAAAAATGACAGATAAACGCGAAAAATATGAATAATATTATAAGCTGTAAGTAAACAAATAAATCATTATAAATACAACAAAAATAGCAACAGGTATGCTAAACACAAAGTAAAATGTAAAAAGAAAATAATCATAAAAATCATAAAAGTGATAAAATCAGATAAAAATGGTGGAGAATGTTATTATAAAGAGTCATAACATACGAAAACAACAATTTTGGTCTCATTTCTTGTTACGCAGCAAACGGTAAAGCCACAATCGAATACGGAAGCATTTGACATACTAATACGCCCTTACCAGTAGCGGAACTGTAAAGATCGTCCAAATACAGTACAGTTGGAAGACTGCTTGCTGCCAAAGGCCCAGTGGGTCTGCTGCAATCCGGGACATATTTGACATGGTACCAGCAAGGTTCGTCTCGAAACTGCTGGCATTCTTGACACACTAGGGTCGAACAAGACTTTAGTCATAGTAGAAACTCGGTCTGATGCATAAACAGTAACTTACAGATGCGTTCGTGAGCGCGCTGAAGTGCGTACTGCTCGCGATCCAGCATGCCTCGCGAAAATGAGGAGTGATCATTGTGGCTGCTTTCTTCATCCCACTCGGGCAAACCAGAGGCTGGTTTGTTTCCATTCTTAGGGGTTTTCATTGTTCAACCCGATGATTTGTACGATGTTTTAAGCAGCTGAATGATCTTGTAGTTCTTCCCGGCCCAACAAAAAGTTTCAGAATCGGATTAACATCGCGTCGTCCAAATTTCTTCTGTCAGTAAGAAAGAGCGATCATCCAGGTGTAGTTCTTAATATAGCCAAAAGAATCGGTTATAACGGATCATCTGGTAAAACATAAAAATGTAGAACTGAAAATTGCGATGAAAAACGAAAAATCAAAACTAACAGCTTAAAAGTTAACTCGAAGCGCTGAAAATGTGCTTTTCGTAATGAGATATGGACTGCCGCCCCAGTCGCTTTTCAACATCAGCGACGTCCCCCTTGGAGAGGGTTGTCTTATAATTCTTCTTTCCAGAATTGTTTATTTTTTCTGCATAATACGTTTCAAGCCGAAGTAAAGCTGAATTTACTGGGTCAGAACCTAGCTTATCAATTATCATCAGTTAAGTGTGTGAGTCATTTACATGATGAACCGGCAGCGGACCCTGCTAACAAGAAATGGAAGGCCAGCGGCAATATCGCTGGCCAGTGTAAAGCCCGTGCTTCGGACATCCACCAGACTCAACCAGATCAAACCCTCACCAAGCGCTTGCATGTCCTACAAGGAGTTAATCAAAGTTGCGGAGTGGACTGTGAAACAGGACCGTCATCATGGCGCAAAGCCATCGATCACTCCGCGGAGACTGTGGTTTTTTATCAGGTGGATCTCCGAGGGATTCTTCCTAGAATGTGCAAAAGCGTGCGCATCCGTCGCGAGGAGGGGACTGGCGAGAACACGGAGCTTCGTCTGGTGCCGTTTGTCTATGTGGGAGACACGGTGCTCAGTGCATCGTATGTTAGAACGATCATCGGACGGAGATTCCTGGCGGATGAGGATGATCTGATGAAACTGCTGGAGCATGCAGGTGTTCTTCAAGAAGAAGAGGAAACTATGGAAGAACCCGAGGATGAGAAGGGAAATGACGATTGGGATGTGGATCTGGGCGAGAATGATCCGGTTCCGACGGAGCCCGAGCCTAAAAGAGCCAAAACTGCTGGGAATTCCCAGACAATGTCGAGGTTGGCATCAGGAGCAAACAAAGCCAGGTATTCATTTCGTCTTGTATTTTTACAAGATAATGTGCGACATTCGTTTTTAACCCTTTGCTCGTAATCGTTCATAATTCAGAATGCTTTCACTTTCTGTTTTCGGACATTTTGATATGGGCATTTATTCCGATAGTCGTGTGAGTACCAGTTTTGAACTTGTATTGTGAATATTTTATGGAAAAACCTGTAAGTTATATTTATTATGAATTATTTCAGGACAATTAAAATTGTTTTAAAAAATGTATATCATTGTTTTTCATTATGAAAATGTAATAGACATTCTGGCATATACGACGCCTGTGGAAGAGCGCCAGTATGGAAGCCTGTTGAAATGCATGTTTAATTAAGCTTTGAACAGGTCAGGAGTGCAGAGTACCGAAAAAGACGCATCATCCTCACACTCTACAACCAGTGGACGCCAAGCCACTGATCTCTCAGCAATGCTTCTCCTGGATCAAAGTGACCGGCTACCGGCCATCCCGCAAGCCGTCGTAGCCGAGGAAGCCATCCTCATGGACACCGACTACGATGGATCCGGCCTACCTCCTGCTGATGGTAATGTCATTTTTTTGGGTAGATTTACATTTCACAGCGGTTTAAATCGGACAATTGTCGACATCTTTAACCATTCCTTTTCTGCAGATAACGATGATCTACCGCTCGGCTATAATTCCGACGGTGACTTCTTGACAGGTATCTTCGAATCAGACTGTATAAGCGTAAAGAAAGTACTGCGGAATTATTCAGTTACCCCATATCGTGCAAAACACTTGATAAAATATTGGACTATTATTAATATGTTATTATTATAATTGATGAAAATATTGGCCTGGGAATAAGTCCTTTCCAAAAAAAGAAGCGGTTTTGATAATGATTGCGTACGCTAAGGTTCTTTTCGGTTAGAAACGATCGAGAAACCGCTGTACCCGATGACAGAGGGGGATGAAAGCGAACGGGGTCCATCTGTGCAAAATACAGGTATTTACAGGAAGTGGTGACTTGTCCAGGGAATATTTAATTTGGATGGTGAAATTGGATGGATGGTGAAAAGCTAAAAGACTGGTGAATTAATAAAATAATAAATTAAACTAAAACAATCTGTGCTTGTGTTGTAATAATAACAGTAAAATAAAAAAATTTAATAATAATAATAAAAATGCGAATTGAATACCGTTGATATAGTGGACCATACTAATATATTTGTAGGCACCAAAGCGCGCACTTCCAAGCAAAAGCGCGCTCCGGATGTGGATGCTAAGAAAGGTGTGTCAAACTAGCTGTGTCTGGATCCCGCAGTAGTATGTGTTTTCGTTTTCAAACAAACGCATTTTCATAAAATTTGATATCTTTTTGTTAATCAAGTATTGATTTTGTGGTAGTGGTTCCATCTATTCCATTCCCGTTTCTGGCCAGATACCTACCGGATGGAAATCCGAATGGTTCTCTTGTGCCGTTAACGACTCGACAGCTTGTTTTCCTACCAGTGGAAGATGTTGAGGAACTGCGCGAAGCCGACGATTATACGGATCAAACGGACCTGTATAATGCCATCATGTGGGAGTATCTGTTTACGGAGAAGAATCGGCGACTCTGTAGCGAACATTTGCCCACAACCGGAGGCCGTGTCGGCTTTAAAGCTGTGTGCAAATATATATGGGAAGACGTATGGGGTACGTATGTATATTCACATAAGTTGACTATATAAATTTATTATGTGTTAACGTGTAAGTGATATTAATTCGAGTTATGATTCTGTCGGAATCGTGATGCAACAGGTCTGTTTTCCGTGGAATATAAGGAATGTGAGACTGAATTTAGTGGATTAAATACTGAGTTTTCAAGGAAAATGTTTCATCTTGTAGATTTTGTCCGGGAAGTCGGTAAACGGAAAGTGGAAGCGGATGGCAAGGGAAATTCCTCGTGGCGTACGCTGAGCGGGGAGGAGCATGAGAAACTGTGGCGCAGTGAGCAGCAGAGCTTCCGACCCAGACTGAGCAGTGCGAATGTCAGCAAGATACGCAAAAGACGTACAGCTGGAAGGCGATTTAGGAAGCGTTGTTAGCTATATTTGCTTGATCTCGGGAAGACATGGTCGACTATGGATTTTTTTTTTATCCTCGATGGCGATCAATCTATGCAGATATTATGTTTTCGATTAAATTGTGCAGTTGTGCAAGCGGTGTACTTAAACGTTCGGCAGCATTCTGAACAGCAATCAGCAAAGCGAATAAAATGTCAAAAATTCTCATTTTTTTCACGTTGACTGAATACCTCGTTATATCTGATTGTCACAGCCTCGCTGTTGATTTTTAAGTTTTCACATGGCTACCGCCCATCGAATGGCATCTGACTTACTAAATCGAACTTTTCTGCTCTTGAAATTAGTATTTCCGGAAGTGTTTTTCTTCAGGATATTTTAACCAGGTTTCGTGCAATTGCAAGGGTGAGCACAGATAACTGTGAAGCACAATTCTGCTTGTGTTATTACAACTGACATCTGCTGCCATAACTCAGGATGAATCGTCAGCGGATCGCGCCAGCTAGAGTAGCCAGACCAGCTGCAATATCGCTAGGAAATGCGAAACCCGTGCTTCGATCATCCACCAGACTCAACCAGATCAAACCATCACCAACCGCTTGCATGTCCTACAAGGAGCTAATCAAAGTGGTTGGCGTGGACTGCGAAACGGGACCGTCATCGTGGCGCAAAGCCATCGATCATTCCGCGGAGACCGTGGTTTTTTATCAGGTTGATCTGCGAGGGATTCTTCCTAGAATGTGCAAAAGCGTGCGTATCCGTCGCGAGGAGGGGACTGGCGAGAACAAAGAGCTTCGTCTGGTGCCGTCCGTATATGTGGGGGATACGCTGCTCAGTGCTACGTACGTGAAAACAATCATCGGACGAAATTTTCTGGCCGATGAGGACGATCTGATGAAACTACTGGAGCATGCTGGTATTCTGCAAGAAGAAGAGGAAATTATGGAAGAGCGGAATGACGATAACGGGAATGATGACTGGGATGTGGATGCGGGGAAGAACGATCCTGCCCCGACGGAGCCGGAACCCAAAAGAGCGAAAATGTTTGGGAATTCCCTCACCGCTTCGAAATCCATTGTAGGAGAAAGGGGTCGCAGAGCCAGGTATGCGTTTCGTTCTATAGAAGTATTCTTGCAAGAAATGGAGCACCAGGAATTTGTTAAACGTTAATTTGACCCATTGTTGTTTCCTCAAAGTCGTTCAGAATTTGAAATATTAATATGATTTTTGTTGTGGAGGTTTCAGTTTGTATGAATATTTTTTATAGTGAAATGTAGTTTTTTGTTAACTTACTAGTACTGTAGCATTTACAAAACTACTGCGATATTGTCGTTTTACATCCCATACGTACCACGCTTGAAGTAAACAAGATAATCCTGATTATATATATAGAACTTCATTTTTTCTATTCGTCTTCGTTTTCTGCCATCATCTTTGTTTTTAAAATCATTATTGTACGTGTAGCATGTTGAAAGTTAATCAAGAAAATATTAATTAAATGAATATATATTGTTATTTTTCCAGAAACAGTACCGCGCTTTGTGAACTTGCTAATGATTTATATTACTCAAGACGTTTTGCACAATAATTTTTAATCATTAATTAATTTAAATTCAGAAAATTGTTAAAAACGAGAAAAGTTTTACTCGCTGCAACACACGGTACCCATTGTGCAACCGATTCGAAGAAATCTACTGAAATGTCTGTGAACCCTAACACAGGTCTGGAGTGGGGAGTGGAGAAAATGATGCAGCGTCAGCACAGGGTACAACCAGTGGACGCCAAGCCATTGATCTCTCAGCCATGCTTCTCTTGGAGCAAATTGACCAGACACCGGCCATCCTGCAGGCCGTCGAAGCGGAGGAAGATACCGCCATGGACACCGACTATGATAATGGCTGCGGTCTGCCTGCCACTGACGGTAATTATTATTATTATTATTATTTTAACACAAAAGCAGACAACCCATCTGGGACTTCATTAAGTTGGGTATTTCTGTTGTTAAAAAGCGGCTCCGAATCGGAAGACTTGCCGACATCTTTAGCGTTGCCTGGTGCATTTCAGATTCGATTTCGAAGTTAGGTTTTGCTGGCATACTTTGTTGGTTATAGTATTTTGTTGTGAAGTAGTTGTCAGCACGATCGGGTCCGGTGTTTAGTATTGTATTGCAAATTTTGTTGGTTTTCGATAATGTCGGGCTTCTAGATTATTATGAATACGTGAATACGCACGTTTTCGTTTTATGTATGTTTTCTCCTGCAGACAGCGATGAGCTGCCATTCGGTTTTAACTCCGACGATGTCTTCTCCTCCACAGGTATGTGTGGTATATGTAGGTATGCGTGTTCGGGATGTACTGCGAATTTATTTTGTATTCACTCATTTCGTGAAAAACGATAAATTTCACAAATAAATCCTATTGAACAAAAAGCTTGCTGTAATTTATTACGGAAATATGCTAAGTTTTTTTCGTTTAGGAAAGATGGAGGAACCGATTCTTCGAACAACAAAGGAGGACGTTAGCGAACGGGATCTGTCAGTTGAAAAAACAGGTTTGTGGACGAAGGCAGAGATTTTCCCAGTGGAAGTGATTACAGTAGATTTACCATGTGAAACGATGAAACGATAACAGATTCGTGAATGAGACATCAACGCTCGCTACTGATTTTGTTGTAGTGCAACCTTCCTCAAGACAGCGTTCACTTAAGACCAAGCCCCCTGCAAAAGCGGAAGTAAGCCAATCCTTCCCATTGTAAATAGATTGTTTGTAGCGTTCGATTTGTGCTATGAAATACGTCCACTGACTATACAATTTTCTGCGTAAACGTTCACATTATTTTTATCTTGGAACATGTCAGAAATTACTCGGCTGCTTTATGAAATTTAGTAGCGATATTCGTTCACGGAGGAAATATGCAGTTTGTATGTTTTCGCGGTATAGTAACGGTACATTTTCTGCTACTTGTAATTCACGCCTTGAAAATATATGCCTTTTGATTTATGCCATAAATAACTTATGCCTGGTAGTTTTGCTTAACAACATCGAAATTAAATGGTCAGTTGTAAAATTTTGAAGTGTTTGAACGACAGTCCGGTTGAACGACCTAACAAATGTGTACGTGTACATACATCTATTGTATTGCAATTTGTCTAAAAACAACTGAACTGATAACAGGGGCATGTGTCTTTCAGAATGCCAATCTGATGTCGAAACATCTAGATCTGGAAAACAAGGCAAGTCATTATTATTAAACTTTCTTAGTACAGTTCTGTATACAGTCATGTCAATAACAGCGAATACACCAAATTTCTGTAGTGTATACGTAGGTTTTAATTATGTAAAGAGAAAGGCCGCATAGTCACACCGCTTATGTGACTATTGTAGTAAAGCATCACATATAATTATCACGTTTGTTCTAAAAAAATAGTGTATGACTGTTGGTTGATTAACTTGATTTACCCGACTTTTTTACCGCGCTGTTGTCAGGACGGACCACTTCAATAACGATGTTTAAGTTGTACATACTTTAATATTTTTTCTGTACAAAACGGTATTCACGAGAATCCAGTAGTCGGTTTAATTGTTGGTGACTTTGCGCTTCAATTCTTTTGTGATGCATAATCGAATAATCTGCCAGGAACCAGAATTATTGTCCGTATCGATTAATTGCCAGCGGTACATACCATTTTGCAGATATCACGTATGAGCTGTGGTTTTGTTATAGATAAAAGCTTTGGAACGTATGGTAAAATCGAAGGACAACAAAAACGATGGAAACGATGATCTTTTTGTGAGATGTGGATTACTGTTTATTGTTTTTCGTATCTTGGTCTACCATAAAAAATCAATATAATAATAATTAGTAAATTAATAAAAAATTAAAATGAATATAAATAAATGAATATAAAAATTAATATTACAATTGTCCAATTTTGTAGAATGTTATGAAGAGGCAGTCACATGTGGCGCGTGCTATACGGGCTGGGCTGCTGCATGTCTTCGAAGGAGAGGACGCCCTGATTTATGGTGTGCTGACAACGCGCGGTTTAGCATCGTCTGACGTGGCGCGAGAAGTTTTGGATCCCGAAAAAGTGACTCGAGTGCAAGGTCACTGTTAGCCGATTATATTCACAATATACAAAAATTGCGGACTTTTGTTGTATGTGCTGAATTTGTTATTGTTGTAGTGGCACTGGAACGCTGGTCCATGTACAAAGGGTCTGACGAACTCGTTGACAGAGAGTTTCGAAAAAAAGTCGCCACAATACTGGAAAAGGCTAAACTGGATTTCAAAAGTGGCGAACATAATCCCAGCCGGTCATCTTGAGACCATTGACAGTACTCACTTTCCTTCTTTTTCGCGCATTTCGATGTGTTCTGAGTTGTGGACTTAGCCTGTATTTGCTTCGAAAAAGGTGCGTTTAGCTGTTGTCTTCCGTTAACATCGCTGTTCGTTCTGTCTCAAACTTTATCTCTAATGTTTCTGTTCGAAAATTGAAATTCTGACATCTGTAATTTACCAAACCTTTTTTGTGCCAGCAGATGGAAATGTCACAAGTTGGAAAAAATTTGCGTAACTCGAGCATTCTCCTACACATTCGTCGATTTGCATACTGCTTTCCATACAAACTTTAGTAACCAGCATACAGTTCTGCCGCAGGAGTTATATGTCCGCGATCTTTCTGTAGTACGATAATTGTGGTTAGTTTCGATTCGAAGCACTTGCGGGCTATCAATATGCACGGTAAGCAAAATGTGCTCTGTAAATGAGCCAGCATATGAACAATTCTAGTGCTACTCAACTGATTTCAGAAAACGAAGGTATTTGCCTTTTCATAGGACACGAGAAGCATTCTGTTGACCGGTGGTCAACAGAAAGCTGCATTCTGTGAATTTTAGAAGTGCCTGCCACCCCAACTGATTAGTTAGTCTTGTGCACATGAATACCGCCCATGGAACGGCAACTGGTCACCCAACCGAAAAATTCATCGTTAACTTCCTTTCGGGATTGCCGATTGTGGAATGCTTTTAATTTGGAAATGTTAACGTTAAGAATCAAGACTGTCTTCTCCTGCGGATAAAACACAGTTTCTGCGATCTTTGAGTAAAGCACAGATATAACCAGAACGCAATCCTGCTTGTAATATTGATATTTGCTATCCGAACTCAGGATGAACCGTCAGCGGATCGCGCCAAGTAGAGTAGCCAGACCAGCTGCAATATCGCTAGGAAATCCGAAACCCGTGCTTCGATCATCCACCAGACTCAACCAGATCAAACCATCACCAAGCGCCTGCATGTCCTACAAGGAGCTGATCAAAGTTGTTGGAGTGGACTGCGAAACGGGACCGTCATCGTGGCGCAAAGCCATCGACCATTCCGCGGAGACCGTGGTTTTTTATCAGGTCGATCTGCGAGGGATGCTTCCTAGAATGTGCAAGAGCGTGCGTATCCGTCGCGAGGAAGGGACTGGCGAGAACAAAGAGCTTCGTCTGGTGCCGTCTGTCTATGTGGGAGACACGCTGCTCAGTGCATCGTATGTTAAAACGATCATCGGACGGAGATTTCTGGCTGATGAAGATGATCTCATGAAATTACTGGAGCA
>JAQGAU010001972.1:0-17081 GCA_034698045.1 Paramacrobiotus richtersi | reverse complement strand
GCTCTAACTGGGACAAATTCTTTGTTTAACCGCTTTTCTTTGGTAAAGCAGTACAAGCGGGCTTATGCCGAATAAACAAAAAGCACACGTACTTTGTCGCCGACCTTGATGGTCGAGCCGTCTCCAGATGTCACTGAAAGGCATGCATATTGTATGTCTTTCAGCTTAATTGTGGTGTAATGATATTGCTAAATGTCCGACGGCAGATGAAAACGCAGTGATTCCGTGCGTTGGACTGACCTGTTGTAACTTTTCTTAGAGCTTTCGGGTTCAGGCAGTTGTTATCTGAACCCACCGTCACCAGAGCGTCACCGTCGCCATCGTAGAACATAATGCGGCCTAATTTCCCCAAGGCAGCTCGATGGTCATCGTCGACCCCGCCGTGTCCTTTTTGAAGCTGATTCAAGCTGTGCAGATCCAGTGTGACCTTAACTACATCTCCGCTTACTAGTACGTTCCCATCTTCGTCGATGCCTTCGTATCCCTCTATACAAGGCTTATAAATTCACCGCAACTTAAAGGAACGTTAACAGAACATTTACCTCTTGAAAGGACCGATAATATGTCCGGATGACAAACCACAATGTTCTCGCTGTTTCCGTTCAAGAGTATTGCTGCGTCTCCTCCAGGCGTGAACTTGTGAAGGATACCGATGCGATTCAAGAACCCAGAGTCATACGTGAGACCGTGTTCGGCTTGCTTTCCTTTGACGAATTGTTCATCCTTGACGATCCGGACCACACTTCCCACAACTGGCTTTCCCAAGCGAAGGGACTTTACAGTGTGATTTAAAGATTTTCCAAGCTCCACATGTGCAGTGAGCTGTCGCGCTACTTCCGCTTTTTGATCTGCCAGAAGAATTTTTTAAAACTGTTTGGAATACTGTTATAGTATAACAATCATAGTTTATTTATGTGTATATATACTGCACAGAATCTAACGCACCACAATAAGCAGACGGAAGCATATTGAAAAGTACTGTACTATACCTAGTTTAGACAGCTTTTCTACCATTTCCGCCTGTAGCTTGTCGCTCGCCTTTCCACACATGTATTTGCCGAGATCCTCGTTGTTCGTCACTACTGTGAGCAGAACACATTTCGCGAAATCTTCTGATGCATATTTATCCACTCGTTGCTCTCTCAAAAGGCAATCAGCTGCATCCGTGAATCCAAAAATTGACGCTAGACCAAGCGCGCTAATATTATCTTCGTCTTTCAAGGTGAAATCACATTCGGAGTGAGCCAATAGCTGATTAATTATTGTAATACGAACAGCATCGCTGGCGCCTCCGCAGGCAAAAATGGACATCATTAAGGCTGTCATATTCTTAAATGCCGGTGATTTAGCGTTTATATCGATCCGGGAAGAGGATAACAAGAGTTGAACGACAGCTGGACTGCGTCCACATACAGCTAACATCAATGGTGTGAGCCCTCCGACTGCGGCATTCACGTCGGTCGACGGTTGGTCCAAAAGACGCTTGACTTCGGAGACACTTTCTCTGACGACGGCCTCGTGCAGAGCCGTGAGACTGTACGATTTCCTTTCGGCTCCGATGTTATTGTCGTTTTCACGCTCACCTGTGGCATGTTCTAAAAGTGAATGAAATTACATCACTCACACAGTCACACTTTAATGAGACAGGCGAAATACTCTGAAAACGTTACAGTACGTAAGACGTACGTACATATCACTGAAATTTTGCTCTATCACAAAATAAAGTTGATCACGTCTGAACTGTATGAAATTCGTAACATCTTACCAATACTTATTCATAATGCGGTATAATGCTATCCGAATTATTCGAATTATAGAACTATGCTCAAGAAAAATAACGCACGTTTTAGTCCTATCAGCAGTGCAGTCACCAAGGTTTGGGGCAGGTTATCAAGTAGGGCATGGATTAATTCGTCGTTTTGGCTGCCGAAAGCAAACGCGCAAGCACCAAGAAGATCCGGCATTCCATACTGTTTAAATCGGTCGCCTTTAACCAGCAGTTTCACGAGGAAAGCATCTTCCACCTTGGCAGCAATTTCCAGGGCAGTAACACCATTCTCATTTTGCAACCCAAGTTTGCAGTGTTTATGTGCTGTCAGCAGTTCGATTTTTTTATAAAGTATAGCTTTGGTGGTGCATTTTGCTGAGAACAGCACAGCCAGCATGAGTGGTGTGAACTTTTGTGCGTCATGGGGTAGATTGACATCCAGCCGGGAACACCGTAATAGTATACGAAAAATTTCCGTATCGACGGCATCATTGAGGGCTGCCATTAAGGGAGTGACTCCCTCTATTTTGTGGTTTACGTCCGTGCTGGACTTGGAGCAGAGCTGGCGAACCAGAGCGGTCTGTCCTTGTTGAATTGCAAGATGCAGAAGTCCAGCATCTGGTCCAGTTTGGACAGGGCGTCCTTCGGATTCTGCAACACAGTCTGAGATGCAGTATTACGACTACTACTACTAAGGCTATTTATCCAGTTTGATCTCATGTCGAAACAATCCTATAAAAACGCTTTGCGTGGCAGGAGCGGCCTAACGCAGAACTTCTCGCATCTCGTTCCTGAATCCGTTTCAGTGCTGATTTCGCAAAAATATTCAAACCTGCAGCGGAGATTTAGTGAGCCGTACCGATTCATACATCTGCAGCGTATATGTACGTACATCGCAGGGTCTACATCTACGTCGTACGGTTTGAAAAAGCAAATTCTGTGGATAAGTAAAGTCACCATTCGCAAATCACAAGGTCGTCGCAGTAGGTCAAGATCACCTGCACGAATATACGATTCCAGCTACGTGTATGTTCGCTTTCCATTTCGAGTGCAAGAAATTTCTGTAGAAAAACAGTTTAACTGAGTGATCTCATAAGGGGCAAATTATGCACTCTATATTAGCAGAGAGGCAAAGTTCAGTCACTTCAGTGCTTATCAGTTCACAGTTATAATGTTACCGCATTATTCTTGTGCATGATAATTGAGTCAAAGCAGCGCTACTATGCTGCATGCAAGAACTGTGAAGTTACAGTTACAACCTGCTTTGCATAATATTCCTCTACTTCTCACATACCACGTTTAATGATGCGTCGAGTTCAGTCAGATTTTTATTAACTAATAACTGAAATTTGACACGTTTTTTACTTTGCAGTGCTTTAAACGGCTTGGAGTTCATTTCAGAATAGACACAAACTATAATGACCATGCAAATTACTGTCTCAAAATGAATCTACATCTAGTTCCTCCCACACTTAAGTAAATTTATCGGATTTGCCTTCTCCTGACGGTTAAAACGGATGTATCCTTACTTCGTGAACCGAAAGACGGCTATCGACAGGAAATCAGAGTTAACGGCTAATCAGGGTTGCCCGTGATGTTACAACAGCGCTTTTATAATCAAAATACGGAAGCAGCAGATTACCACCAGTTTTGTACATCTATCATCGCGATACTTACGTGCAGAGTCCTTGCTGAATATCTTTCCCATGGTGCCTTATAAGCAAGCCAAATGACCCAGGAAAAAATCAATCAAGAATGCTGGAAAAGAATCCGATCGATGTGTAAGCTTTTAGACTGGTTGTCACTCACAGTTGACGAGTTCCTACTGTTTCGCTTTACAGTCTTGCATCAGCCGGAAGTCTGAAAAAGTATGACAGGCTTATCGGGCATAAGCTGGTGCTTTTGAGATAAATCCAGTGAATCAGTTTCAAAATTCATATTATTAGCTGACTCCTATCAAATCAACACAGACAGTGACGTACCTCTAATTCAATTGCGCTGCAATATGCTTATAAAATTGTGTTCAGTGTGTTGTACTTCCGATAAGGCCATGCGAGCGGTCCAAAGACATAGCTTAGATACAATCGAACAACTTACAGTCGCGAACCATTTGTAGTAAATATCCCAGCGCACCATACAACTAAATGCAATCGGTCACTATCGGTGAACAGCATCTTATAACCATGTACGATCATTCTCGCAATCAGCCTGGCGCCATCTCTGAGCAATCCAGAGCGAAATTCTGTTTGATAAATGTAATAAAAGGGAACACCCACCATGAATGTGGCATCATATCCGGTGAAAGATAAACAATCAATATTATGAATATGACATCAGAAGTACCATTTTACAACATGGCGCAGAAAAGAACCTTTGACCATGGTTCATAATCACGCTTTCGGTTTTAGAAGTTTCCTTACATGACTAATGCGCCTAGAATTTCTTCACCACACGCATCGACCTGATAACGGTTTTATAATACTGGATTACACAGTACAGTACATGCGTAGCACAATACACTGACGATGAGCTCCCAAGCCTTCAAATATATACTTTCTTTTATAGTGTTAAATTTTATCGAAACCACGTCGGTTTGGAAATGTACTAACCCTGAATGTTCATAAAACAAAAGAAAAGTATAATACACCTACTTCGTAGGCGCACCGATATGAGAAACTGAAAGATTAGGATAAATAATTGATACTAATTTGATTATATGTACTGCCCTAGCTCGGCATTATTATCATAATATCTATATACAGTAATGGAATACTTTGCCAGCCAGCCGTATCGACAGAGTCGATTTTACAAATATCTATTTTGTTTGAGGCGTGTTATTTCGGCATAGCATGCCAAGTTAATAGATACCAGCATGCATAATTGTACCATAACAGGCGGCAGTATCGGAACTATAAGCAACCGCTTATACCGGAACCAACTGCAAGTAGGCATTTTGCCGTTTTCGACCGATGGGCACAAAGCGAGAAGCGGTGTGGCTTTTCCATCTATGGAACTAGAATGCCTTTTCCATTCCAGAGACCTTCTGGGCCCGGAAATGGTCAGAGTAATCGACTGCACGGTTCATTCTAACCTGAGAAGACCAGCGAAGACTAATTAATGCCAAGCTAGGCGAAGAAGAAAACCGCCGAATTTGCAATGGTAATGAGTTCGAAAAATCGACTGGAAAAGATTCTCAAGTTTAACGGAAAAATTTCTTGTGATGCTGGATTTGTGACTTTTTTCATATTTATGCTCATGCGGTAACTGGTGACCTGTCGTAATGTGGTGTTGTATATTCCGTATAGCTGTATATAGCTGCCGTAGTGTGGTATTGCATTAGTTCGACCAAACTTGTTATGTCCCTAACGGGTTCTCAGCTTTTGTGGTGTAAGAGTAATTATGATAACACCACAGTTGTGATGTTGTGGTGAGTTTCTTTCGCATGGAAGAAACCGACTGCAGTCGCAGAGCAACGGGAAGAAGTGCCGGGACAAAGTGACTGCGCGTACTGTTTGATTGGTCTCATCGACTGCAGTCAAAGCAGATACGCCGATATAGAAGGGCGGGTTTAATGTGTTCTGTTAATTTCATAACATTGTATGACTTGTATATCAATTGGCCAACAAAAAGGACAGTTGTCTGTAATATAATAATGTTTTCGGTTAGTTCCTGGTTACCAAAAACCCGATGTTGGTAGTTTTATTTCCGTTAGTTAAAAACAGGCAGTCCAACCGTTTGTTATTGTGTACTGCAGATGTTTTTGACGCTCTGCTGAGTTTTTTAAGTCTGACAGACTTTACGACTCCTACCAAAAGAGCCCATATACATAATAAACTTTGGACAAAATTAATAATCCGTATTGTGTCATTTGCTGCAATGGCTGCAATGATGACGCGTGCATTAAACTGAAAACTTTGTTCTGTTTCCAAGTTTGATGTGGACTTTTCATCAAGACTTCCGTGCTGATTTCTCGCTTTTATGCTATCGATTGATGAGGTTTTATATGTGTACTATACATAAATGTTGATAACTCGAGTCCAGATGATCCCATACTAATCAGATGACAGGTAAACAATGCAACATAATTGCATTACTGGCTCGAATCTGTTCAGAGCGTATTTGTTATGTATGTAAAAATACATTCTAATCACAGATGACAACTAATTGCAAGAAATGTCGAAAATGCAAGAAATAATATTATTTCGGACCTAGCAGTAGGAACTCTTTAGTGGACTGGACTATTCAGCCTGGAGGAAATACTCTGCAACCGCTCGAGCAGTGGGCCTCTCCTCGGGATTAGGTTGCACGCATTTGGTCAGTATCACACGAAATGCCGAAGGCACGCGACGAACCGATGCGGGAATGTCTGGTTTCGTCTTGATCTGCACAATGGAAACCAAATCAACCGCCTCGAGAAAACGAACGTTTCCCAAAAACTCCACAAGGGTCATTCCCAAGGCGTAGACGTCCGACGCCTTCGTGTGCTTGCGAAATTTGTTGTCGCCCACTGTCGCGGTAATGAAAAGTTCTGGTGCCATGTTGAAAATTGTCCCTGCCAGTTCGGTGGTGTAGCGCTGTGTCGCTTGCTGTATTGTCTCCACGGCTGAGCGACCCTTCATACGACTGATGCCGAAATCGGTGACAAAGGCCTGCTTCGTCATTGCATCGACCTAATCAACAGCGAAATAATGTTCTTATACACTTGTAGGACTGTATGAAGTTCGTTGGTCCGTACCAAAACGTTGCTGGGTTTCATGTCTTGATGGATCACGCCCACAGTGTCGTGGAAATAACGCATAACATCCGAAATTTGTGTGCAGATGGTTCGCTTCTCGATTTCATTCAAAGCCTGCAAAACGTTATTGCATGTATCATTTGTCTAGAAACGAGCATATAATAAGTTGTTTGGGCTCGCGCTGCGAGTAACAAGACCGTGGACCAAGTAAGAGCTGCATCGAAAGTATACACATATCCCGTATCTGTTTTGGTCTCCAATAGGGTGATTTCTGTTTAGTGCCGGTGACTTTTCACAGTGCACCTAACTGCTTAGAAATAATAATAATATCCAGAAAGCGATTTCAGTAAAACGTCACCATTTTATTTTCGAAAATGATTTCCTCCAGGTTGTGTCCGTGTACGACTTTGAGAACAAGGAAAATGTCAATGTCGTCCAGTGCTAATCCCAAAAACTGCACTACGTGCGGATGGATAAGGCGACTGTGGACAGAAAAAATGTGTGATAATCTGATCGTTTTTAAATTTGCTAAAAAACTCCCACTGAAATTTCTGTACACTGTACCGCGTATGCACAGTACACTTTGCTCTCACCTATGAATTCTTGCTTCGTCTAGTAGGCGCTGCTTGACTTCGCCTTCTATGACATCGGATGCAACAATCCTTTTCACAGCGCACTGGGTTGCGCACCAGTTCGCAAGGTATACCATTCCAAACCCTCCTTTACCAATTTTTTTCCCCAGCTTTAGGTCTTTGCGATCTATTAACTGTATATCTGCAATAAATATAACATGTAAGAAAAATGTTGGCGGTTTCTGTTACCGTACTCCTTTTCATGTGACAAGCAAGCTTTTACTTTTCTCTTGCCTTATACAATGTGAATTTCAAGTGATAATACAGTGAAAACTGAACCTTTTTGTCGATTCGACGAAAACGATGTCCTTGCTTTCTTGTATGGTTGTACTACTGTAGGTTTCAGTAACCCAGGATGTACGTACCCGATGCGGCAGTATCAGCTTTATCCCGCTGCGGTGAAACAGATTCTTCAGAGCTATTTGGACTCTTCACCTGTGCTCTCGGTGCATGAACAATGGTCTCCTCAGTGTCAGCATCGCAGAAGCCAGCCAAACCCACTGCTTTCGGATTCACACGATATGCTCTCGAATCACACTCCACTTTCAATATGCACTTTGGATTCTCAGTGAATGAACAGCCAAATCCGCTAATCGTTAACGTACTTCCTATCATCTGCGACATTGATGAAGTCCATCCTCCGAACTCAGCGGTCTGCAGGTCCTTAAAAGCTGTTTCGGAGTGAAGCACACGCACTTTGTCGCCGACCTTGATGGAAGAGCCATCTCCCGATGTTACTGAAGAACAAGTTATGTCACGACATTCTCACTTTAATTTTGTACCGAAGTGAAAGGTTCAACGGCAGCTTTCAAGCGAATTTCACGGTAGTTGTACTTATGCTTACCATTCCAACAAGTCGATGCGCTGCACTGACCTGATGTTAGTTTCCTCAAAGCTTTCATGTTAAAGCAGTTGTGATTCGAGCCCACGGTCACCACAGCATCACCATCGACATCGAAGAAGAGTATGCGACCCAATTTCCCCAAGGCAGCTCGATGATCATCGTCAATCCCTCCGTGTCCTTTCTGAAGCTGTTTCAAGCCGTCCAAATCGATGGTAACCTTAACAGTGTCTCCGACTATTAATACATTTCCGTCCTCATCCGTGCCTTCGTATCCGTCTGTATAAGGCTTATCAATACACCGCAAAATGATCCTTAAGGGAAACCGTACCTCTCGAAATGACCGATAAAATGTCCGGGTGACAAATCATAGTGTTGTCGCTCTTGAAGTTCAAAGACCGGGTTATCTCTGCGTCCCCTCCAGATGTGAACTTCTGGAAGATAGCGACGCGATTCAATAATGCCGAGTCATACCCGAGCCCGTGTTCAGCCTGCTTTCCTTTGACTAGTTGCTCGTCCTTGGCGATGCGGACTACACTTCCTCTAACTGGCTTTCCCAAGCGAAGGGACTTAACAGTTTGGTTTACAGATTTTCCAAGCTCCACACGTGCAGTCAACTGTCGTGCTAGTTCCGTTTTCTGATTTGCTACAAGAATTTAATGCTGTTTTACAATATGATACAATCCCATTACGGTATCAATCGTAATTTCAGCATATCGAGCTGGACTATATGCCTAGATTCGGCAGCTTTTCAACAATTTCCGCTTGTAACTTGTCGCTCACTTTTCCACAGATATATTTGGCCAGATCCTTGTTGTCGGTCACTATTGCGAGCACAACACATCGAACAAATCCTCAGCTGCATATTTTTCCGCTCGGCGCTCTCTCAAGAGACAATCAGCTGCATCCGTGTGACCGAAAATTGACGCCATACCAAGCGCGCTGATATTATCTTCGTCTTTCAAGGTGAAGTCACATTTGGCGTGGGCCAGTAGTTGGTTAATTATTGTAACACGAATTGCATCGCCTGCCCCGCCACCAGCAAATATCGACATCATTAACGCTGTCATCCTTTTGAAAGTCGGTGATTTTGAGTTTACGTCTATTCGGGGAGAGGATAACAAGAGTTTGACGACAGCTGGACTGCGTCCACAGGAGGCTAACATTAGTGGTGTGAGGCCTCCGACCTCGGCATTTACGTCGGTCGACGGTTGGTCCAAAATACGTTTAACTTCGGAGACACTTTCTCTGACGACGGCCTGGTGGAGTGCTGTTAAACTGAAGGACTGTTTTTCGCTTGCGCTGTTATTCTCGTTCTCTTGAGGCTTCTCTTCCGCATATTCTGAAATTAAATGTATTTATCTCATGCTTTACGCGAGTTAATGATAGTGTTCATCCAGTAGTAGATGAGGTCTTTGTGAATGGTAGTCAACAAACGAGTCTTGAGCATAAAGCATTGAGACTGCCATCACTGAAAGGTATATTCGAAAATATGTGATTTGTCAGAACTGGCTTCTGCTGCACGGTGCGTGTCACTGGCGTGTGAACTGTATGGAATTCATCTACAGTAATGTTTAATACTACAGTACGTAATCGCAAAATTGTGGATGTCACTGGATGATTTTCGATTAAAGAGCACAGAACCCAGGGGGTTAGGTCACTTACTTTTTAATGCCACCAGCAATGCAGCCAGCACAGTTTCGGGTACGTTATCGAGAAGGGCATGGATTAATTCATCGTTTCCGCTTTTGAATGCTAGCAGGCAAGCACCGAGCACGTCCGGCATTTCGTATTGTTTAAATCGGTCCCCTATAATCAGGAATTTTACCAGGGAAGCGTCCCCTGCCTTCGTAGCGATTTCCAGCGCCGTTAAGCCGTCCTCGTTTTGCTGGCCCAGTTTGCACTGTTTATGTGCTGTCAACAATTCGATTTTTTTATAAATTATGGTTTTTCTGTCGCTTTGTGCGGCGATCAGAACTGCCATCATCAAGGGTGTGATCTTTTTATCGCCGTGGGGTAAATTCACATCCAGCCGGGAGCACCGTAGTAGTTCACGCAAAATGTCTGTATCGATGGAATTATCGAGGGCTAGCATTAGTGGAGTCACTCCGTCCATAACGTGGTTGACGTTCGTGGTGGACTTGGAGCAGAGCTGGCGCACCAGAGAGGCCTTCCCTTCAGCAACGGCAAGATGCAGCGGCCCGATGCCTGGTCCAGTTTGGAAAGGGCGTATTTCGGGAACTGCAACACAGGCCAAGATGTTGTATCATGATTATGTCATTCCTCATCAACCGTTTTAAGACAACCTTATTCTAAACGATATCTCCTAACAGAAGCGACATCACGTTAGCGCTTAATGTGTCGTTTTCTGCTTGTTTTCTAACTGAATTTTCACCATGCCCAGTACACAAATCTATTCACAGAGAACTGTGACCAAGGATAAAGAAGAACGGAATCTTGGGCAAGCGGCATGCTAATGAGAGTCAATAACTCGATGATCGATCATGCTCGAGGACCGAGTATCACAACAAATATCACAAAGAAAATGTTTATTCTCTAAGACGCCCAGTACGCTATACGTAGGTTCGAAATCCGACAGTCTACATATATTGCGATATTCTGATTCGTTTTAAACGTGGCACCATATGGAGTGCAATAAGAGCGCTACACATTAGCAACGTTACTATTATTCTGGCGTAGCAATGGTGGCACTTGATATAAACTGGATGATAAAAAAACCATTTTTATACTGAAATTTTCAACAAATATAAGTACAATACGCTGTGATAAAATGAGTGATAGTACGAAAGCAATTTGTGTAATAAATTATGTAATAAATAAATTAACTGCTTTGAGCAGCCACATTTTTGACCCTTCCTGAGTGACACCAATTTTGCCGTGCAAAATCCATACAAATAGCAGATAGCATATTATAAACTGTGTATTATTCTATACGTTCGCTTTTAATACTCATGTGACAAACGTTTTCAGGGGATGCAGTTCGTTTCCCATAACCGATAAGAGGTATCAACTCTTTGTTGTTGGAATGTCAAAACAGCCGTACTTGTTATTGATACGATTTCTGAACTATGGCGTTGTACGATATCTTTCTGCTTCGTAGATGTATCCTGCTTATGTTTTTTTCAACTACCTTCTCTCAAGCGGTTTGAGTTTAATCATATCTTAAGTACTGAGGGGCTAGTGAGAGTTAACCCTTAGATTGTATATGCTCAGACTTGAAATATATGTCGGCAGTTCTATGGAACAACGGAAGCAGCGCACGGATTTGTAGATTTACTACTAGGTTTGTGTACATGCTGTCTGATAACTTACGTGCTGAGTTTTTGCTGGATGAGGATCCCATTGTAGATCAAACCAAATCAAGACGTAAAAACTGTTGCAGACGACTGCGATCGATGACTGAAGTCATAGACTGATTGGCGCTTTGCACTACAAAACTAACTGGGCACGAGTTCCGATACTGACCAAGTTCTGCTTGACAGCCCGATATCAACTGCAAGTCAGGAATGACTGTCGAACATAAGCTAATGTTCTTGAGGTACATACAGTAAATCGATTCAAAATTCACATGACTTCCCATGAAATCAGCAGTGTAAACAGTGTTGTACGTAGTTACAATTGCGATATACGATATGCTAACGAAATTCTATTGCACTGGCGATAAGGATGTGTGTGGTGACGTATGCACCGAGTGTTACCGTACCGTACTGTACACAACCAATTTATAACACAGCAGTTAAATAAAACGATAACAACAAGTTCTGGCAACTGTGAGTGAGCATCGCTGATCTTATATTGCATCAGATATCTGCTATCAGTGCCAGGTAGGTATTTTATTGACATCATTGTTTTCGCTTCTTTCGTCAAGTTGTTGTATTTTATGTCTTATTGTTAGTACATGAAATCACTCATAACTTTTAACTAGATCCTCGTGAATAAATAACCATAGGCTTGCACTTGCATAATAAAGAATACCTCTTTATACTACCGAACAGTGGCACCGGACACACACAACAATCCGGATCCCAGACGCAAGTATAGCAACAAGTCTGCAAAAAAGGATTTACTGTATATCTGTACGTATAGCACTAACTGAATAGCAATATATTTCGCTCCCGATAAAAATCGTGATACCGTTACCGAGGACTCTTGTGATTAAGAAGGGGCCCGAATGGTTGAAAGCGAAGTTTACAGTAACCAAACGATGTCTGTAAACGCGTACGATGCAACTACAATTACCGAGAAGAACCCTAAAGACGATCATTCTTAACAGTTAATTAGGCTTTCGCCAAGTTCACCTCAGCGATTTCTTGACCTTTAAAGTAGTTTATCACAGAAAACGCATAACTCACAGTGCAGTGCAGCTCATCAGGCTGAAAACCAGCTAGCCGACAGTGGCCCAACACATGCCGTTATATAACATTTTATATGCCATTATCTTATCTTGCAGGAAGATGACCTTTGATCACACTTTCTGCTTGAGCGGTTCTTGCATGGCTGATGTGTGAACAAACGTTTTATACCGTTTTGATAGTTTTACGATAAAACGTAGCCGCACAACAATCATAAGACCACACAAGTTAGGCTGTGCTATAAATACATACTTGTTATCGGTAGCACTTGGGTTTTTGAAGACTAAGATAACTTAATGAACCGTACTGCCTTCAGCAGCATCAATCATACTTTGCCAACCCTGCCGGAAAAAAAATCACAGAAAGTCGGCATAAGTATACTACTGTTCGTACTTGTAACTTATGACAAGGTATTCAGGAAAACGTCACAAATGAGTTCCACAACAGATATGTTGGCATCCATGTTGCTGCTTTTTATTTCGTTGTCTCGTTTTATCCGCAATTTTACAAAACATACAAGTCAAGAGTTAAAAGGGAAATATTAAGGGTGTTATTATAAAATTAAAGCGTTGTACACTTTACAGCATATACAGTATACGTAACTGCTGGAAAGCGCTATGAATGATCGACATCTCTATGATCCACAACCTTTGTCATATCGGATAATGTAAGAGTTTGGTAGCTGCTAACTGTGTTCAAGCCTAACGCTGTGGCTGCGCGCAATCGAATATGAACCTCTCAGTTGTGTGGGTTTCAGCCTAGCTAACTACGTTGTGTGGTTGCGGACTGTCGTTTCATTGTTTTCATGTATTGTACTGTAATAATATGTGCCTTATCTTAACAGTATGGCTTGTAAGAGGCTGCAGAATATTAAAAATTTACAGCAACTACGTTGAGATTTTGGAAACAGCACTATCTCGGGAAATCTGATGTTGCTAGCATCGAATAATGGAAGTCACTGGTGGGAATGAAGCATGGTACCTACTGCTAACCTTTGATTAAGGGTTGCTCCAGCGTTGCAACAACTGCTAATGTAATCAAAGGTCAGTATATGTAACATGCGCAACTGCTATCACTGGGCCCTATTTGATCACTAACCACTAATTCCCAAAATGGGACCTGGAAACGTTTTCAGAAAGTCTTAGCCTTTCATTCCGCAAGGAAAGGGGTCAGAGTCAGAGACGAGTTTAAGAGTTTTTTGTTTCAACGTCTAAGTGTAGAAATTATGCGTGGTAATGCCCATTTGATTACAAGTACTGTTCCATGTCGCGCGGATTGGAACAAGTTTTTTATTTAATTGTATTGTTATATGTAGATATACTACGGCATCTGGGTTTACCAATAAATAACTAAGGTTAAGAGTGATTAGATAGTGCAAATATACAGTGTACTGTGTAAGACCATTTTAAAAAAAAGCGTAATCAGCAAAGATGTTGACATCTAGAGATATACCGTTGTTTTCGGAAACTGCAGACATGATCTGTACACCATTGTTACGCAAGTTCAGACTTGCTCGATTAGCAAAGCTACATATCCCCGCCATTTTTGAGCGCGTCTACGATAAAGCCATTTAGCGCAAAAGCGCTAAATGTAGTTAACGCAGAACGAACCGCTATGTTTGCCAAGCACTGCTTGGCAACGAAGGCCACTTTGTGATGTATGGGTTCCTGATTAGTGTTTAAGCTGACAGTTCACCTGAAAATTGATTAACTTCAAGAAACTTAAAAGTTTTTGCACAACCCTCCCGCCCTCCCTGTTTCACTGCTCATTGTAATCATGCGCCTACATGGTCTCGTGGTATACATGTTGTTCTTCCGATGTTCAGTTTGTCTCTTTCTACGCAACCAGCGGACGCCCTTCAGTGCTCCGTTCGGACATTGCGTTTCTTTCGGTGCTCATTTCTCTGCGTTCATGTGGCCGAAATTTAATAAAAGGGTGTCCGGCGCGGCTTGTATCGAAGTGCTGGGTGACCAACGGCTAACTTTGTACCGTTCGGACATTGCCTAGTAACCGATTACTTGCCCCGGTATCCCAAAGCGGCAAACAGTCGGTTGCGGTTCGTTCAGAAGCGTTAACCAGCAAATAATAAATCCAGTTCGTTTATTAGCGCAGCACAATCATAATTACAAAGACTTGTAGCGATAAAGGCAGCAGTACCGTTAAATATTGCGGTTGGTGTGCTGCAGTAGTCTGTTAGGTTTTGGTTTATAAACATCAAATTATAGAGTGTTTTGCTGCGAGCGAAATGGAAAGCCCTATGGCACTTTTGTTTTTGTTGAACACTGCACAGACATTTTCTGCACAATGCCCCGACACGGCAGAAGTCAGTCTTGCTACGGAGTCTCCACGACGTGAAAATTTTAGAATCATCGACAACAGATTTGATGAACGTCCTCCAACAGTAATGCGCACGGCTTGCATATAGAATCCTCAAAATGTCAGACATACGCTCTGAGTATTCAACCAATTTGGATGATGATCCAGAGGGACGATTTTCCAGCCGCTCCATGGCAGAATCACATGTCGGTACGAAACGAGAATGTAGTGTCTTTTTGGCAATCACTCACGTTGCTGGTGCTGCAAATATGACGGATAATCAGTTTAACGGCTAGAGCAGTTAAATAACCGTACAAGAAGTTCATTTTTCTCTACAATGTCATGTTATGATGTTCGTCCGCATTTGCATCTTCCTCAGGTTTGAAACGGTTGCATGTTCCTATGATTCTTATCTAAGATATTACGGAGTTTGATGCAACCTTACCGCGTGGTATGTACGCGACTGCTTTACGAATTTTCAGACCCTATAAATGTGGATTACGACTATCTGCAGCAGCACAGTCCTTGGATTCTGGACTCACTGGGCGATCCTCAGGGCGAGAAACGCCGAGGATCGGTGACGGTCGTCATCTGTAAAGTGTGCAGTGCCAAAATACCCTTGGTGGGTTATGATTTGGATGAGCATTACATTGTGAAATGCATCCAATGCAAGGAAGCCACGGTAAGCCAAACATAGCAAGTACCGTTCCCTGACTATAACTATTGCAAATATTTACAATTTTGTGGACAACAATACCTTCAGAGTCGATTTTAAAAATTTATATTTGGTTTTTAATTCAAAATACGCGTTACTTCTTCACAACATACATAATTGTCAGAGCACCACTATTACATGAGTAATTGAGCATTATACCCCAGTTGTGCTGATGTACACAAATATTAATATTGTCCTAAATCTTTGCAGCCAATCAGACCAGCTCCACCAGGTGAACGCTATATCCGCTGCGTCTGCAACTGTCTACTAATTTGCCGTGATGTTGCCACGAAAGTCGCTTGTCCGCGACTTAATTGGTAATTTCGAAGAATCTGAAGATATCAGTACGATTGATTACAACCTTACCTAAGTAACCATTCTAGTGCAGCAAAATATGATTTCATTTTAATTTTCCTAATGAAGAAAGAAAACAAATTACAACAGCTTCGGTGTATATAGGTGATAGACTGATAAATAAATTCAGTCACAGATTATTAGTCAAAATCAATGAGAAACTGGTTAAATCAGCGATAAATTAAAGGCATGTCATATAAAACAGGAAATAAAACTGCATAACGTAGCGTTTATAGTACTTCTTGTGCGTGGATACTAACAATAAGGGATTGCTGGCGCAGCAACGTTTTGTCATTAAACTGATTTCTGATTAGCCAACGGATTATAACGGTCCGCGCCAACGGTCGCGCCAACGAAACCACCGCCACCGCGCCCCCATTGGGCACCTGCCGGATAACCTGCGGTCACTGTCAGCAGCCGTTCATCTTCAACAACCGCAGCAAATCCCTGACCAAGTGCCCGTATTGTAACCGGATATCCGCCATTAACGGCGACTACACACGCAGAGAACGGATTCACGCTCTCATTCTGGCCATCTGCTACACCTTGGTGGCGCTGATTATTATTATTGTTAACACGGTAACCAATGAGCACTTCGAAGGGGAACCGGCGTTGTATATCATCTTATTGGCACTGTGTGGAATTATGTGGATTCGACCGATTATTGCGTACCGGGTGAAGGGCAGTGAGGTTGAAGCATATTTATAATGGAAGGAATTCAGTGTGCTGCGTGCGAAACGCGAATAATTTGTGGGAGTTATTCACCTTATTTTTGACAAAGCTTTTATATTTATGGCGTTGTTTTGAGTACCGCAATTTCAGAAATAAACCAGTAATCTAACGAATTCAGCCACTTCGTAGTATTCGTTTTGAGCCGCTATATGTACGGATTAGTCGAGAAAAAGAAATCTAATAAAAGAAACAAAAGAAGACTAATAAAAGGAAAGTATGGGCTCTAGACAAAATCAAAGAACAAAAAAACTGTAAAAGTGAACTGTTCATGCAGTTTCAACCAACGAACAAATTTAACTTACACAGCAGCTTTATGTGCTACTTATAATGGTTTATTTCGAATATTTTGCTGTTTTACTGTATTCTTATACGTATACAGACACCTGCAAATACATAGGTGATCATTTCACAATATGTAATGTTTTGGACATCGCTACAGACGTGGAATCGTAGACATATGTGAAATCGTAGATATATCATCATACAACTCTATCCTGATTTTCGCTACGATTTTTTTGTTTGAGATACAGCAGTGTCAACCTCAAACAAATTAAAAACCGGTATTTGATGCAATCGAAAGCGTGTGCGTGCTGTCGTTGTCGATGATACAGCAGT